>JARHVA010010845.1:0-107500 GCA_037957365.1 Torreya grandis
ACTTTTTTATGACACCATGTTAATTTTTAATCCTTCTAAAATGTTCTCTCCTTGAGGTGGCACATTCAACTCTTTTACATGGGCCAAAAAGTGGTGAAATTGACATTTTTTACAATTGGGAGCCAGACAAAGTTTAGTACATGATAATATGATACAAATGACATGAAATTAACCTTTATAAATGAATTTATACCATAATATAACTTTGACCATGTTTAACCATTTTTGATGATGTACTTGACAATAGGACTAAATAAGTAAACCTAAGACCAAAACTTGGATAATGATAAACAAGGACACACACGACCATATAGGACCACTAAAAACCATTAAAATACCATAATAAACATTATACACCTCTATGAAAGTTCAAACTATAGAGGGTAACCCAAATTTGACTTGGGGTCAAATTTGGTCAATAATTACTATTTTGTGTATATCTGTAATAGGAAATTTTATATTATTTATTGCAAAAATATTTATCAATTTTTTCACTATGACTAGTGATTGGTTCTACTTACATTGTGTTACATCACTATAATAAGTTTTATTATCTTTCTAGACCATTTTCCATTTCTATTAATTATGTTGTATAATGAATTTATCATAACTAAGTGCTCTAGAAACCTTTATAGTCACATGATGAGTAACCATTGGTTTCTTGATAGGAATGTCTTGGGATAACTCAGTCATGGAAGAATGGGATTAAGGATAATGAGGATAAGGAAGCTTAGATGTCCCTTCAAAAATGTGATAATACCTTGGTCAACATACTACTCAAATTGATCTCTAAGTGCACAAAAATCATTATCCCAATGACCATTGATACAATGATAGTCTTAGTATGGTTAATTTTTGACTCTATCCAAATTATATGTTGGATGATTAATATTGGGAGTAAGGGTAAAAATCCTCCTATCCAAGAGTTTTAAGAGGATATCATGAGGCATATCTCTAAATGAATAAAACTATATCGGGTCTTGTTTGGTATTTTTTTCTTTATTCACTATAGAAGCTTCTATGTAAATAGATGATATCCCTTTATTAAGTAATTTAAATTAGATATTTTTTTGCATGTTTTTATTTCTAATATGTATATTAGGTTTTTTGACCATATTATATGATGTTTGTGGTAATAAATCAATATTAAATTTTACCTATGTATCAATATCAACAAGTCCCAGTTTCTTTTTTAACCCAATAACTGTATTGTAAATATGTTTAAATGACTTATACGTGTGATATAACAATTTTTCCATAAGAGGGAAGATGAGGCCTCTAGAGAATATATAATTTTCCTCAATCTATTCTTTGATAGATTGATTACTTCATACATGCCTAAAATGATAAGATGTAATCACAAATTGGATCTAACTTACCCTAATTTAATGATGGTAACTACATATATGTAACTCTAGGTCCTTTAATCAAGATGAATTTCATAAGTAATACTTCTTCTAACTCAATATATGTATTCATCGAGCCACTAGGGAGTGAATGATGAAACCAATTTAATGTTTCATCTTCTAGGCTCCTAGGAAATAACTATAATAATATAAAACAATCATTGCATCCATTTATTTATTTCTTATAATATTTAAGATTAAAATAATGATCTCCATGTCCATTAAAATTAAGAAATTTTGGTATCTAAAAATTATTTATAAATGGGGAAAAAAATATTTTACGTAGTATGGGATTATAGTGGATAGCATCACCATCCTTTTAGGAATGATAAGCTTTAATTTTCAATGTGAGTTGATGTACTTTATGTTGTAAAACACCCAAAACATGTATTAAATATGTGACTTCTTCAAAAGTCATAAATAAATATTTAAGGGGCTCATTTAATAATTGAGTAGTATTATTAATTTTATCCATTGGTACACTATTTCACCTACCTTCATTTGACACTATGGGATGGGTCACCTTACCTTTTGGGGTAATGATAGGATGGACCCAGTTAGAGGGAAAATAGATGTAACCCTCTTAGGGGTTAGGATTAGGAAGAAAGTCTACTCTAAGAGATTTATAAGCATTTAGTTTATTGTTAATATGTAGAGGCATAGAGCATTATTTTGAAATATAAGGAATGGAACTATGAGTTACATTTTTAGAATCCACATGTTCACATAATTTATCTCTTGAAAAAAAACTAGGAAAATCATTATTGTTTTAAGCAACATTGTTCCTACAGAACATTATCTTTTGATTTGTTATGTGAAATACAATCATTATCGACATAAGGAGTGCATGAAGAGGAAGGAATACTAGATGTAGTATAAATATTTTATTCATCATTGTATAGATAATAATTAATATCATTCTAATTTTCATCATTGTCATAATCACTTTCATTTGTATAATCAACATTTGAAGTAATCAGCCTTTCATGGTCACTAGAAAATGGTGCAAGATATGAATTTATATGTTCATTTTCATTCAAAACGTCATCAAATTAGAAAAATGTGTAAGAGATGAACTTATATTTTTATTTTCATTCAAAAATCCTCACATTTGAGAGGATTGAAATCATTTGGCAAAAGAGAGGAAAAAAAATTAAAGTTTTAATTTTCAACCTTGTTTAAATCATTATCACATGAATGAGGAATGTAGGGTTCACTTTCATTATCAATATTTGAAGTTCAAACATTATTTTTTATAGAAAAGGAGAATAAAGGAGAAGAGTTATGTTTTATACCTTTTTGGAATCATCATCACATGCATTTTCACTATGTAAAATTGAAACATTCTTTTTGGAAGCAAAGTTAAAATAAGGATAAAAGACTACAATTTATACCTTGCTCAAAACATCATTACTTTCTTTTTTTTTCAAAAGAGAAAGGTATAGAGAATGGATTGTCACTTTATATTTTAGTCGCATCATTATAATATGGGAAATGGAAATGTTTTTAATTATCATTAGAGTGTTTATATGCACTATTGTTACTTGGTTGTGGAAATTATTTCATGAGAAACCCTTTGGAAAAAGTGCTTATATGCTTATCTTGAATTGAAATAAAAGAAAAAGAGGGAATATGAGAAGAGTGCATATAAAATAACTTTATCATCACTTTGAGCATCATATTAATCATCATAAGTATCATGATAATGGTAATAATCATCATTATCATCATTGTATATAAAATCATGTTCATCATTTGGATCCAACACAATCTTGGTAATTTGTCCATTCTTTATTAAAATCATAAGGAATGCCTGTAAATTGATCAATGGGTTGAGGGGTAAGAGATAATTTTTTATTCATATTAAATTATAAAAAATATAAAATTAAAATAGGAATATAAATAAAAATTAATGATATTACACAATCCCACAAAAGAGTAAAGTCAAGTTATTTAAACCCAGGGAGATAATTTTTTTGAAGGAGAGCTCTAGGGTTTGGCTATGTTAGATTAATAAAATGAGTTTACCAATATGTTTTATCTAATTTATGATTAATGGAGTTTTAATATAACTAAATAAGGCAACCAAGTAGATAAAAATGGATAATTAAAAAATTATTCAACCATACATTTTACTTGCAAACATTTGATATTAAACAGCTAGGGTTTTGAGTTGAACCATAAAAAAGGATGAGCAACTTATTTGTTTCAAGCTCACAAAGCTAGATCTAAGATCTATTGACCCTATGTGTAACTATGGAACTGTTGGATCTATTTTTTGGTGTTTCATTTTAAACTAGGAAAATAACATGGTGAGTGCATAATAGAGTAGTGTTTTTTTTTTAAATCCTTGTGCATATATTCTTATAGGTGTGTTTCAACTATCACTGACTTACATTTTCTACATTTAACTTGTGTTTGGGCATTTCCTCTTCAAACCCCTAATGGATTATTTTATATAATAAGTAAACAAAGATCAAATACAAATGAGGGAAAAGAATAGGGAAGTGGGAATGGTCAAGTTGTCCTCAAAACTTGGATGCATTGAGCACTGAATACATATACCCAATGATAGGGATCCTAGGGAGATGTAGGATGTAAAAGTGGATTTATAGATATTCATATGGGGGGTGGATGGTTGATATTAATTTCCAAGGTTGTAACCTTGAAACTTGGATGAGATTAAAGAAATTAGTTAACTAGTTTTTTTTACATTTGAAGACATAGTTGATTTTTTGTTTCCATTTTGTGCAAGAGTGATGGAGTTAACTGATTTGTTTCCTCTTTTTTCAAGAGTTAACTAAGTTGTTTCATTCTAGATATATAGTGATGGAGGACTTAAATAATTTTTTTCATTTAGATATAGAGTTAATTGATTGATTTGGATGTGTTTAAATAGATTTTCATTTTTAACGAGGAGTTTGCTAAAAGATGACACGTGATGACATGGAGTGGAGGATGGGGTGAGAATAATTAAAATTATTTATTTATTTTATTATTTAATTGTGAGTATAAATTTAATTAGTAGTTAATTAACTAATTAATAATTATTAATTTATTAATCAATTAACCATGGGGGGATGTTAATGGGGTTGATTAATGTTATATTAGTGCAAACTTGCTAAGAATGCATTGACAATAGATTTAGGGTGGATTAGTTCCAAATATGTTGATGATAAGATTAGGGTGGATTAATTAATGATGGATAATAGTTAATTGGTGATGTCATTAGGGTGTCAAAATTAGGGTGTCCACATCAATCATTCAAGTTAATCTACTAGTTGCATCCACATAATGCAACAATCAAAATTTATACACTCACTCTAAGAGGGAGAACTACATCATCAAAAATCCCTTTAAGGATATGTAGACAACACTCAAATTATGCAAGTTTTTATAGGATAGTTTAGTTATTCCCCTTACATGATCCCCCTTTTACATTTGATGTGTGTTTAGTTTATGTGTAGTGTTATCACATAGCTTTTTCACCTATTTCTTAATGTAGTAGTTCATTGTGAAAAAATATAATGATACAATGGGAACATCTCCAAGTGTTAGGACTTTGGTGAATTGAGGTGAACCTCTGGATAAGGTCAGATTCCTTTCACTAAACTTGATATAACTAATAAATTATGAATTTGTAAAAAAAAATCCCGTAAGCTAGGGTTATACTAGGGAAAAGAGTTTCAAAATGAAAATTTGAAAAATTGAAAATGGTGATTGCACCAAATATTTTTATAGTGGATTTTAATGCTTTCTTGAATGAACAAAATAGAACAAAAAATAGATTGAAATTTGTAGGATCACAAACTCATGCAAATGGGAAATCAAAGGTAATATTTGTTATTTTTCATAGAAGGGACTAGATTCTTTTATTTTAATCAAACAATCTTCCAAGAGGGTAAATAAAATACCACAAATGAAATTTTGTGACTGAAATAAGAATTAAAATATCCAAAAATATTCAAATAACTTTGTATACATATGGATTTCTCAGACAAGAAAGGAAAATCTTCAATTATTTTTCATTCTCCAGGTTATAGTATGTAGAAAAGATACACACAATACAAAATAATATTTTTAACAAAACTATGAATGGAATATGGGTCCTACCCATATTTATACAAAAGATATCATAAATGAGATTTAGTTATCAAAAACTCTAATTCCTAGTAGAGAATCATGCAAATCTAGAAACTCCATGAAAAGAGGCATGATAAATAGTAGTTATGGCATGCAAGGTATGGTGAATGTGATCTTCAGCTAATGTGGCATCAAAGGAAATTGAGAAAATTTCATGCAACATCTTTGGTCCTCTTCATGTAAATGAGGAGCCAAAGTGAAACACATTTTTAGAACAAACCATAACTTTAAGATAACTCAAGTTACATTTTCCCTAAACCCTAATCTATAATTTACAAGTGATACTTTTACAACTTTCAAGTCACACCAATTTACCAAAATTAGAATTAAAATTTTCAATATGTGCTTTTACAACTTAAGAAATTGGAACTTGTCAAAATGAAAAGTTTAATTTGTAAGTCTCCTTTTTATAATTTCCAACCTATCAAAATAGAAAGTGTAAAATACACATGGTTCTTTCTGAAAAAGAGCTATCAAAAAGATAGTTGTAATTTAGAAAATGTGTTTTTACAACTTTACAATGTTTTTACAACAATGAAAATATAATATATGAGAATGATTTTAATAGAAACAATTAATCTATTTCTAAGACTTCTTTTGATTCTTTATAATTTTTAGCTTATAATTTCTAAACATATGCATCAAAAGCCTTGAATATCTCTTGGATTCTATCCTCATCTAGGGAAAAAGTGTAGAGGTTGTTGATATCACAATATTCTATTGTATCAAAAATTTCCCTTCTCAAAGATCTGTATGTTTGAATCTCTTTACCAATCTGATCCAACATGTTATAATAATTAATGTAACAATGGATAAAGCTCAAGGTAAAGACTGTGTCTCATGTAGATTCTTTTTTGATCACTTCCTTGAATTTATTATGTACTTCCTCTATTGAAATGAGGTTATCTTCATATTATATTAGCCTACATTACAATTTATTCAACAAATCTTACATGTCATATAGCATGTTGATGGCCTTATCATGTACAACTTTAGCCTTATGGGCAGTTTTTTTACGTATATTTATCATAAATTGAGCTGTTCCATGTAATTATTCTTGATTTCCATCATTTTTAGTATCTTTTTCACAAGGAGGATGTCCATATCAATTTATTCCATATCTATCAATTTGGGATAGAAAAGATTCAATATTTTTACCTCTCCCTCATATTTGTTTACCAATTCTCTCAAGGTGACCCTTCTCTCTCTAAAAACTTCATAGTGATCCATTGTCATATCAATAATTTTGTTACCTTTGGAGATGAGATCTTTTTCCCATTTCTTGGTGGCCCTTCCAATAATGGTAATTTTAATCACCACATCAAGTGTTGCTTGATCTATTGGGTAATTGGTTATACTAGTTCAAGTTATGCTAATGGAACACTGGGCTCTATGAATTTATTTAATGCAACAATAAGTTATTCAACCTTATTTTTTAACTTGTCCTTAGTGACCTTATCACTATCCATTTTCTCAAAGAGGAATTTGATGCTAGATTGAACATAATATTTTAAATCCTCCCATGTAGGACATCTAAGGTGAACCTTTGATACCTGATAATCCCCACCACTAGATATTTTTGCATATCTAGTGGGGGGAATGAAATCTATACATATCTTTCCCCTACTGAGTCACACAATATTCTTGAAATGGTTTGAGGAGTAGGCTTAGATTTCTTACGTGTATTTGAAATACCAAAATCTAATGTATTGGGGAAAACCATTTGCTTGGATTTCTTCCCCACTATTTGTGCTAACCACATAGGTGTATCATCCTACTGATCACTTGAGAATCTATAGCTGAAGATGTTGCACTAGTAGGCATGATTAAAATTTTTGAATCTTTTGTTGATACTACCACTATTTGATTGGTAGATGTCTTTACAATTTCTTCTTTATCTATCGGCTAAAGGTCCACATTTACATCAAGGACTTGTTTCTCCCTTATCTCCACTGAAGGGGTTGGGGTTACTATGGAAATGGAAGAGGTAGGGGTAATGTGAATAGATGTGTCTATTAGGGGTGTAGGAGATGTAAGTGATATTAATGGGGGAGTAGACATAGGGATTTATAACTTATGGACTAGTGGAAGTGTGGAGGCCAAAGAATCAACTAATTCAATTAAATTGGTAGAGCCACTCAAGGGTGGTAAGGTAGGAAATATGAAGGGGGATGAAAATGGAGTAGTACTTATCCTAGGAGTTAGGATGGATAGTAGAATATAAGTTATAATGACTGAGTTTGTGGCTATATACTACTGAGTAGTATTTGGAATCAACATGGATGGAATGAAAGGAATTGTAAATGAAATGGAAGGAGGAAGTGAAATTGTGAGAAGGGAAAGTGGAACTAAAACTTGAGTATCCATTAAAGGGGGACCCTAAGTGTCTACTTTACTTGATTTCAATAGTTATAATAGACTTATGATTTTGGGTAAATTGGTGGGAATGAAGGGTGGAGTCACTTGAGGTGAAGGAGTGGAGATAGGAGGTAGAGGTGTTGGAACTCAAAAAAAACAAAGATAGTTGGGGGATGAATCACTGAGATGGGAGTTATCACTATGAATGATATGGGGGTTGAAGTTATGGATGATTCAACTACAATTGTGTCCTTTGATGAAATAATGATCAGTTGATCTATTTTTACTCCATATTTGCTTGGATGCCCCTTCTTGGCCTTAAATTTCTTATTCTTCTTATGGGAGATCACTGGCCTATTTGATTATTCTCTTATGGTACCACTAAGACCCTCTACTAATGGATGAACTCCTTTCTCCTTGAGATTTAGTAGTTTTTCCATGATACTTATCATATCCCTAGTCACTTGAATCCCTTTACTCCTGATACAATTGAGTGTTTTATTGATCACATGTGTAGTTCTAACTATGAGAGAGTAAGACTCGAGGATAGACCACCTTACTAATCAAAGGGGTTGAGAAATGATCCATTTTTAGTAGTTATTGTCCATTAGGGACTCATCATCCACCAATTCCTTAGGGATTGGTGATAAATAAAAATCTTTAACCTGATACAAGGTCATTCTATAATGGTCCCTCAATCTGACCTCCTCTTCATCATCAAAATCTTCCTAGAAATATTCAAAGTATGAAACATGGGAATATGTGGAGATTCCCAATGTAATAGTGATGTTGGCATGAACATCATATTATTTTCTCACCTCCAAATCCCTTAGGGTCATCTATGTCATTTTTGAATTAGCACACTTGGCTTTGAGTAAGGAGGGGCATGTGTATCTACCTATATTGATTGGGAATTGAATTCCTGACTTGTGTTTGTTGGATAGTAGTGTGTGAGTCTCAACAAGTTATCTTAATAGATCCATCAATGCCAATTTATCACTCACATATCTTGGGAGTTTGTAAGGGTAGCCACTAAATTAGCATACCTAATGTAGGAGTATGTGGGGATCTGAATGAAGTAAGAACCCCACTGAGTGATTTTTGTAGTAGCTACATTAGAGAATCACTTTCTCTCATGACTCTCCTAAAGTGTTATCTACTAGCCTCTAAAGTGAGGTCAGGATAATAGTTATACACTTTATTTTCTTCATTGTCCTTTGTGTTGAGCCTTGGGAAAGCTCTCCCTTTGCTAATATATATACTAAGTAGGAGGTAATGTAAAACTTTATTATGGTTTG
Source organism: Torreya grandis (assembly GCA_037957365.1). Lineage (NCBI taxonomy): Eukaryota > Viridiplantae > Streptophyta > Pinopsida > Cupressales > Taxaceae > Torreya > Torreya grandis. Next base: position 9,206 of record JARHVA010010845.1, read on the forward strand.
CACCTCCATCAACTACTTATGGAGGGAGTCACTAATGAGTTAGACATAGTGGATATATTGTTTGTTTTCATGAATGACCCAAATGTACTAATAAATCCACTCCTAGAAACTCTTTGCATCAAGACTACCAGTGATCCTATGTAGCAATATAATTATGTCTCCAACCTCATCCTTGAAATCAATTCTTACCAGTGTCTTTGGTAATCTTGTGTGAGTAGCCTTAAGGGTCTTAAGCCATTGTATATTTATCACTCTATGGCATCCTAATTTTTTTATCTTCAAAATAATTTTTGGGGTGTTTCTTGAGTTATGTCTAGATAACTCTCAAACTTTAGTATAATAAATACTAAATCAATGAAATCTAGGTCTAGAATTTGAATCCTTTCCTATTTATCATTCAATACCTCTCTCTTATCATCATCATAGTGTTTTTATAGTGTCAGTACCAATTTAGGGCTTTACACCATTAGGGGAAAATATATTACTTATGGAAATCTAGAATCATAGATACTCTAGATCTAGTCATTATTGAATTTTTCTTTTATCCTAGTCTAGAAGTTACTTAGGTTTGTATATATAATGTCAGTGGTATTGGATTACAAATTGAGAGTTACATCGAGTCATTTTTATTTGAACTTCATCTCTTTCTTAGACATGGATTATAGAAATATTGATGAAGGAAAACTAACTATAAAAGTTGGTGGTATTTAAAGGTGCTACAAGTAAGTGAAAAATCCAATATAACTTGGAGTTGTTCTTAGTAGGTAAAAATATTATGAGAAAATGTAGCTACAAAATTAGGTTGAAATATCTAATGGAGATTGGAGGTGTAAATTATAGGTCAGATCTTTGGTAGAACTTAGAGGTGTTATGAGAAATAGGAATGTCCAAAAAACTAGGAGTTACTTGAAACAATGGAAATGTCTATGGGGTTATGCATTGTAGCTTGTTAGTTGAAATCCCATGGGAATGGGAAGTGTTTGAAATAATGGAAAATCCCATGGATATGGGAAGTGCACATTGTAGTTCAAAAGTCCATAGGGACTTGAAAGGATATTTTTAAGGGAATATTCACTAGCTATTAAGAATATATGCTAGTATATTCACATGGTTATGATTAGTAAACCATAGATATGAATGCAAATATTTTTGAAAACCCTAGAATTTTAATTCACAAATAAAACTTCAAATCATGACTTTGTATAAAAATAAACCTAATAGTGAGCCTGGAATACTACGATGAAAAACCCTAAAACATTAAACATCTAAGCAAGAAATAAACACCTTAGAAATTATAATTGAAGTTTTTATAGGAATTAAAATAATTTAAACAAGTTTAATTTTTAGGAAAGACCACAAAATTCAAGGATTTGGAAACAAGGTACCATGTAGGGATTGATGATGGCATAGAGTTACTTGCATGGTAGCACAAGGATCGAGATCAAAGTTTGAAAGGTTGAGGTTCTGGCACAAAGTTGTGGTTTGAGGTCACTATTAGAGCTCCAAATTATGATTAACAGATTAGACAATGACTAAAAATTCCCAAATTTGCTTTATTTATAGACCCTCTACAATTAATGCATCATGGTGGTTGTTGGTAGAACCACATAGTCTTTGAACAATTTTGTAATTTTGAAAATTGCACATTGACATCTAGATTTTATGGGTAAGAATTGTTTGATCTATTTGAAAATAAGAAGTTTAAACCTAAATTGTAATTTTCAAATTACACTTGGATTTCTAGATTCCATGAGCTAGGTTGTTAGTAGGAAATGAACCCTGGATTACAATTTACAATTTTGCAAATTACAAATTTCTCTCTAAGTTATACATTTTGGATAGAGTGTTTCTTAGGAGGTGAAACCTAGATTGTAATTTGAAATTTTTGTAATTGTAAATTATAGTCTAAGTTCTAGTTTTCATGGGGTGTTTGGTTTGTGGAAACCAAAACTCCACTTGTAATTTATAATTTTGAAAATTACAAATTGTAAGCAGGTTTTTGGTTTTTGCTAGCTAGTGTATTATGGGATCTAGAGGTCTGGCTGCAATTTAAAATTTTACAAATTTAAAATTTCATTTAGATCTCCATATTCCACTGGATAATGTATTGTGAGATTTGGAGATTTGGAATCAATTTTTAATTTTGTAAATTACAAATTGTAGGCAGAGTTCTAGATTTTATAATTCAAAGGAAATGTGTGCTTTGGGTTAATTAAATTTATTTTAAAAAAAAATAGGGGGTCTCCTTTATGTTAATTGATATTTTGATATTTTTGGGGGGAAAATATCAATATGTAGGAAATAAGGCTTCAACATTATAGGTACTTCCACATGATAACTAAACACCCATAGAAAATCATCATACCACCTCTAATAGGTGCAAGTACTCAAGTAGGACAATCACCTACATAGTCAATGCAGACACAACCATAGTCAAATACACAAGGCTATAATGTGACCCTATATTCCCTAGTGTGTTCTTGTCTCAATGTATTTTAGGATTCTATTTTTAGGTGAAACACATTTTAAAGATCCTCCTAATCAATCCTACATTAGTGATCTACCTGCACAATCACTAAAACTTATATTTGAACTAGGTTTTCATGTTTCATTAAAATTTGTTATTTAAAACTCATTTTAATTTATGTGATTTATTATATTTTATGTTCATGTTCTATATGTTTTGTATTATAAATAATATTTTAAGTATTTAGTGTTTATTACATTTAATTTTAAAATTAAAATAAACCATTTAACAAGAAAATATTGAATGATTTTTGTTGTTTGAGTCCATTTATTTAGGGAGAATTTTTGAGTTTACTATATCAATCAATCACTTTTATAAATGGCATATGCATGTTCATTATGCAAGTTTAATTTCCCCATAATCATAATGGAGTCACTGATAATACTTCTTAATATCTTCTCCTACCTTCAAAGGTGTTAAATCTGATGGATTTGAAACCATGTTATCATTATCATCTGAGGATAATTCAATGATGTATATTTGAGTAATAATCTAATTGAATTAACTATAGCAATATCCATAAAATAAGCCTCATTTCCCATATTATTATGATAAATTATTCACACTTTGTTATTATCATTATTTTTGTTAGTGTGAGACACATTATTAATTTGGAGATGTTTTCCTAGTACTTCACACAAATAAATCAAATTCTCAATTGGCCCAATTGAATTGAATTCAGACCCAAAAATCCACTTAATTCTAGGTGGAACTTATGACTTCATACCAAAAAATATAGAAAGATGAATTTTACTATGTTTGTTTTTCTTGCTAATATTCTCATTATCCTCTTTAGCTTGCTTCTCATGAAGTATCTCAAACTTATTTCTCTATAATCCTACTAAGTTCAAGTTTGGCCTTTTCTAAAATATTGCCTTCTAAATGACAGTAAACATCCCTACAGATAATTTCATCAATCCAAAAATATATAAATATGAGGTTAAATTATGACCAATTATAAACACAAATGAAATTCCATACATATGGTCTTGAAAAATACTTAGTTTAAAATTTAGATCCTTGGTAGGCCATACATTATCTTTCATTAAGGACTTAGAACATTTTGTATGCAAAGTTAAATATCATTGAGTTAGAGAGGGTGACATTTTGGTGAGATTTGATGTGGTTTTTATTTACATGATGTTCCCTTTAGAGAAGGCCATGAAATATTTTATAAACATCACAAATCCCCATATGGAAAATTTGGTAGAGTTGTGTTTACACTCAACATTTTTCATTTTTAAAGGTGAGCTATGTGAGTAAATAGGAGTGGAAATAATATCATCATTGTCACCTATTTTTTATAACAAAAAAAATTAGATACCTACCCCTTAAAACTTTATTGGTGGGACAAATATTTTTATGACACTAACTCCATATGAACCTATGGAAGAAAGAATCTCAATAAATTTCTATGTCATCTCAATGATAGGTTTTGATATATTCAATTTACCATAGAAGTGGAAGATGATGGGAGGATTATGTTCCTTGATGTAATGATTTCAAATAAACTATGTGGAACCCTAGCCTATGAAGTGTTCAGGATGAAAATGCATATAGACATTTATCTTTAGGTGGATTTTCACCACCACCCATGCCACAAAGCAAATTTTCTTTATACATTGTAAACCTGAGAATGTAGGATTTCAGACCTCAAACATTTTAAACAAAATAAATATCATTTAATAAAAAATTTAAATAGAAATGGATACAATGAAAGGGGCATTGAGAGAGTATTCCAAACAGTGAAGAGATAAAGATGGATAAAGAAAATTTTGATAGTGGACCCTTGATTTTTATCCCTTATGTAAAATGAGTTTTTAAGAAATTGGCTACAATTATAAGGAAGGTAAGCATTCAAACCACCTTTATAACTCAAAATACCTTGTGCACAACTCTATACATATTAAATGACCCTATTGATCCAAGAATAAATTGGTGTAGTCATAGGGATGGGGTTTTTGATGAGGGAAAGGCCTAACCTAAAATCTAGGCAAATATTCCCACACACTAATTTTAAACACAATGTTATTTTTATACTAATGCAAACAAAAAAACCACAATAGTTCCTTATGGCATTGATTATAAGATGTGCTATTGTAAGAATCTTCTAGTCTAGTACTAAAAAAGTGTGCTGTATTTTTATTTATTTGTTTCTTTGAATTATCATCCCAAAAGGTTTCTTATTGACAACTACTCAATCATTTTTTATTAAATATAATCATACATGGGAACTATATCAAGAGAAAATCATTTCAATTCTACTTAGCAATTCCATTCACAAAATATTTTTCACCAATTTATCTAATTTCCCCTATTTTTCACAAGCTTAGCCTAATTCTACCCTCATTTACTCTAATTTTCATAATTTGGCATAATCCCCCCAATTTTTATATTTTCCCTTATTTTTCAATAATTTCCCTAATTTATAAGTTTGGTATAATTTTAAAATTTTATCCTAATTTTAATAAGTTTCATCAAAAGTTTGTCTAATTTTCCTAATTCCCAAAGTTTCACTAATTTATCAAATTTCCATAGTTTTCTTTATTTGTCACTAACTTCCTTAATTTCATCAATTTGCCATAATTTTACTCTGATATCCAAAAGTTTCACTATTTTTTCTCTAATTTCCCCTTTTTCCAACATTTTCACTAATTTTTCTCATTTCCCAAATGTGCCACTATGTTATCTAGTTGACTCTAATATTACCCAATTATATATGATTTTACACTTATTTTCAAAACATAAATTTAATTTCTATGATTTTACTATTCTTTTCATTAATGTATGTAATTTATAAATTTCACTTATTTATCCTAATTTTTACTTAATAATATAAATTATAAACATTTTAGCCTTGTGCAATAAATCCACAAATTCTTGGAAAGTGACAAATATACTTAAAAATCCATGGTATGGCGTGGACTTCTTTTTGGATTGGGATTTTAGGCACTACTATAAGGAAGAAAATATTATGTCATAATTCCTTGATAATTATGGTATTGATAAATTTGGAGTAACAAGGATTGATAATCATAGGGAAGTGTGGGAAGATTTTGATAATGTTTCAATTACTGACTTACACTTTTAATGGCCATTTATGTTATGTGTGTGAAAGGAGGATAATTTTTTGAAATGATTGTTTTTGGTTAGCCACTCATGGGAAAGGAGTTGGTTTATATTTTTTATTATAGGATCCCTTCAAGGATGCAAGGAGTGTAAGTTTATTTTTAATGTGCTAGGGGTATTTTCCAACTATTGGGTTGTTCACTTAGTGTGGGAAGAGCAACTCTAGCTCAGTCTATAGAGTGTCAATTTCTAGGTTTGGTAGTAGGGTGATGGAGAGAGTGGTCATTAAAGCATTGGGTATGATCATGGTCTTAGGTAGGGGTCTTGAGAGAGAGATGGAATTTTAAAGGGAAGTTTCTAGGGCAAGTCTCAAAAATATTTTTTGGGTCACCTTTGAGGACATTTTATTATTATTGTTAAAGGCAAGTATTTTTTTAACTAGGGAACCAAAACCCTAAAAAGAGTACATCCAAAAAGAGAATAGAAGGAAATAGCTAAGTATCCAAGATAAATAGAACTAAATAGACACATAAATAGCTAAAAACTACCAAAATACAACCCCAAAGCAACATAAGAAACACCAAAAATTAAAAAATAGCTAGAAAGGAGAAAAAAACATTCTACATGTCCAAGTTTTCTACAGCATCCTCCCAATAGCTTTTCATGCATTTTAGGTTTGAGACAATCTAAAGAAGAAAATTTTATTTATATATATCTTTAGATAATTCACTACATTTAATGTGTTTTCCCTTTCCCTTATAAGAGGTCCTCATATCAAATAATTACCTCATGTGGGATCTTAGATTCTCCACATTCTAAATCCCTTCATGCATGGTTGCCTTACTATAATTAACCAAATAACTAACATTGTTTTTAAGTTTGTCATTTCACATTCTAGGGCACCAACCCTATCTCTGAGCCTTTAAATTTGAATGTTGTGATCATTATCAAAATATATTTGTGTAGTTTATCATTTTCTTATTAAATCATTTTTTATTTTCCTTTGATTTTAGACAATTCCCTAATAAACCACCTCATTATCAAAAAAATTAAGTCTAATTCTTCTTCAATTTTATCAATATTTTTATTACCTTTGAGAACCATGGCATTGAAATATTCATTTGTATCATGGGATTGGGTTTCTAGTTTTTCCATCTCTTTCTCCTTAGATCAATCACTTGCTTTCCTCTTGCCCTTGTCAATTTTCTTATTTTTATAATTATTTTTCTCCTTTTCAGACCCCTTCTGTGTATTGGTTTCTTTTTTATCTTCAATCACATCCTCAACCATGATAGATTGCCTAGTTGAAATCCTAATTTTATCAGTGTTTATAACATTTTGGCTAGTAGTAAGAGGATCCCAAGCATCACTTGTTAGTAAGGTCTTAATGCTTAAGCCTTGAGATTTTGGTGAGTTTTTTATAGTACTATGTTCTTTATCCTTAGAATTATTACTTCCTAAATACTTAATCCGGATCTTTTACACTTTCATAACTTCCTCTTTACTTTTGTGGGGTTTTGGAAGGTTAAGGGTAATTTGATTCATCCCTTTTAAATATTTATGAATGAGTAAAATTATTCCTTCATGCCTCAGAACTATGTATTTTCCATTTTTAACCTTTTCAATGGAGGTTTACATAGAAAATAGAATGTATAAATGTAAACTCAAAGGTATGAAATGCTTAAAGTAATTGAGAAAGATGTATAATATTAAACCTACCTTCTAGAGTGATATATTTCATGAGATGGAAAGACACATCTCCATATGGTCTTGACAGGGATTCATGATTAAAACCATTATGCATCACCTCCAAACTTTCTCCTTATAGAAGAAATCTATTTTTCTCCTTGTAATATCTACCCATTTTATACACTTTTTCACCTTCATATTTAGTACAGTGATGTGGGTGATCAATTATTCATAGATATTAAACGATTCTCCATTATTGTTCAATGTTTTGTTGTTCTAGGAGTTAGAAAATAAAGTCAAGACATGTTTTCCATGACCTTCTATTCTTTGCATAAAATTTGCCATTCCCCTTATTTGGAAGATATCCCAAAATTCATTATTTTTTACTCATCTGACTTCTTTGGTTCAATTTTGTTAGGATGCCCCATGGAGAATAATATGATTTGACTATAGCTCTTTGACCTAAAATAAAGGTTTTTTTTACTTCCTAAATTCAAAATGATAGTTCACCTTGAGTGTCTTATGTCAACCCAATCAAAGTCATGATTGGTGTGCTTCCAATCTTGCAAACTATTTAAATGACATTGTCTTCTTCCTAACAAATCTAGAAAATTCTCTCTAGGAACTTTAAAGAGGGAAATTTGAGTAACATTAATAAGTAACATAGATATTCAAAGACATTTAACCATAAAGTTTTGATGAAATTTATTTTTAAAAGTGGATAAGACCCCCACATTATTAACCATTTTGAACATTATAAATATGAACTTACTCATCAATCCTCTAGAAAATATATTTATGTAATTATTCTCTCATAATCTAGCTAATAAAACCATAAGAACTAACTCCCTTATTATCTAACTAATCATCAACCTTTTTGCCTTCATGATAGATGTGTTTAATGGCCACTTCTTACCTAGAATCTAAAACAGAAACATACTCATCCACCACCTATTTAATGTTACAACTCACTATGTTTTTTTTTTGAAAGATAATTTATTATAGTCATTGAGTCTCCCTCAATAAAAATATGTTGAACACCCAATTATTTATCCATTTTTAAAACCCAAAGGGCAACAAGAGCTTCTACCCAATGGTTTGTTTTGATCCCCATATCACTATCATAAGAAACAACAAACTTCCCTTGGTGATCTCTTAAAACCCTCCTCCTCCTAAGGACCTTGGATTCCCCTTGGAGGCCCCATAAAAATTAATCTTTATCCATCCAATAAGCGGAGGTTTCTATTTAGTCCTATTTCTTATTTCATCTCTAGAATCAATCTTACCAATGCATAAAGAATCAATTTGCTAATTAAAATATGGCTATTTTTTTAACATTTGTAAATGTTTACCTTTTCCACTAGACATAGAATTAAAATTTTCCATAATAACCTAAAAAATATTATTAGCTAATGTCAAACTTGTGTTCTTTCTATTCCTAAAAAAATTGTTATTTCTTTCACTCCAAATTCCTTAAATCACACGAGAAAATGTGATCTTATAGATTTTCTTTATATTATCATTTTAAAAAGGAAACTCCCAAGAATACTAGAATTCAACCATAAAACCATCAAATACACAAAAGACATAGAATTTTTTAAGGAATAAGATCCAAACCTCATTAGCAAATGGACAGTCAACTAGTAGATGATAAAATATTTAATTATCATTTTCACACATAGGGCACCTATTAATCAATGTGAAACCTCTTTTCCTTAAATTATCCATAGAAAACACTCTATTATGAAAAAATACCCATAGAAAAAATTTAACAATTGGGATCAATTACTTGTCCCATAATCTATCCCAATTCACAACATTTATTAGAAGATTAGCTACCAAAGTATATCCAGATTTAACTAGATATTGTCCATCAATAAATTCTTTCCAAACCAACTAATATTAATTGATGGTTTCTAGTAGATGATGGTTTCTCAAAAAATTATTCATGTTAGACAAAATATTATTATCTTCCTGATCTAAATTATTAATACTCAACCTTTTCCAGCTTCTAGTACCTTTTGTAATCTACCAATAATTTAGTACCTTTTGAAGATATTATGCAAGCCATATAAATCATTCTACAGGAGGATTTTATTTTCCATAATCCCAAAAATAAGTTTAAATATGATATGGTTACCATGTTTTCTAATAACATCTTGACAATGAGGTTAGATAAAGAACAAGTGGCAGAAGTAATAAAATTATTTGTGGCCTTGGCATAGAAATTGAGATTGTTGCAAGATATTACCATAATAGATTCAGATCCTTTCACTAAGTTTTACTTTTTTGGGTTAGAAAATATGGGAATGGTTCCCTTATCAATATTTAGAGCACTATAATTCAAATTTTTGGTATTTTTTAGAGTATTAGAAAAAAATTAGGGTCAATTCAACATTCCTTTGACTATCCCCCCTCCCCTAGTGGCACTGGTTAAAAATCCCATTCTTGAGTTGGAAGAATGGAAGGAAAAGTGAAATTATTGGGGGCATGTTGAGGCCATAAAATTATTATAAAAATTGTTATTTTGAGGTAAGAGGTTAGCCCCTCCATGGCTACTTTGTGCCCATATACAGGGTGTGACATCTGTTTTATTGGGATGCCCTAACAACATGCACACTTCATCATTAGTCAGAGGTGTTTACATGAGGTAGTAGATGGATTTATTATTTATTAACAAGGTTTTTTGTGTTTCTTACATATTAAATGGTGGGAATCAATAGGTCATAGAGGAATATGTAAAAGGCTTGGGAGGGGTTGCAACAGACACCATAGTCATCTATGAAGAGGTGATTTGTATTAATTTTTTATTTGGTTGATGTAGTTGTTGATCTCAGTTCATATTTATAGAAATTTTTTATTATCTAAGATTTTTTAGTTCATTTTTTGGCTCATAATTTTTTATGGATTTATGTTTTCTCATTTGAATTTGGTAGTGTCTATTGAATCTACATACTGGGTTTCTTTTGTAATATTTTTGGTGTTTTATTTATTGGGTAAGGGACCTATAAAACACTGGTAACTATAAAAAAATATTAAATATAAACAATATTTTATTATATATGTGTATTATTCAATGGTAAAATGTAGTTACAAATAAATAAAAAGGAAACAATAAACTTGCCTTCATTTCCAAAAAACATGCTACTAGTATTTTCCTTCCCACTCTTTCTCCTCTCTAACACTAAAAATGACACTTGAGTAATGAAAATTACACTTGAAAGATGTTATGTAAGGCCTTTTTAACAACCTAATAAATCATATAAATAAAATAAATATAAAAATACTAAATATATTAAAATTGTATTCCTCTTATGGAAGGAATCACTTTGAACCACTTGCCACTTCAAGGGGGATACCTCCTTTGAGCAAGCTCAATTACAATTCTTATTATTTTATCCTCTTACAATAGTTTATTCCCTCTTATTTATACTATTATAATATATCCCACTCTAGTATTCTATGCATGTGGGATTATTATTACTATTCATTACTATTCACTATTATACCTCTATCTAGGTACATTGTATTCCATCCTCCTTAAAAATGTTTTGCCCTTGAAAAATTATAAGAATTACTTAATAAAATAGGATGTTAACCAAATGGATTCCAAGACATGCATTCATTTAGGCTTCCACTTCTTCTTCTAGGACTGGGATGTGATCATGTACAATAACAATGTGAACTCAAACACTAAAGTATGAGAGTGAAGTGCATGGAGATCAATGGATGGAGTAATCTCAGCTTGAAACATGAGGTTAGAATTGATCACTAAAATTGGTATCTTGATAATAAGTACCTAAAAGTTAGAACAAGGGTGAATAAAATATGCTTCTTAGAAATATAACATGCCATCCCCCTTAACATTTTTATCTGAGGGATTTGGAGACTTGGTTCCCTACTTGGGCTTGATGATTATCAGCTTAGGATCATTAAAGGCCTATTCAAGCATGGTCATTTCCTAAATGTACTCATTTAGAACCTGTTGAGGTGCATCCAAAAGGGGATCATTATCTAGTCTATTGATATCCTAAAAAGGTGGTGTTGTATAGGGACACAAAAATAAAGATGTCTCACCATAATAATCGCACATGCAGTCTTCTATGAGCAAAGTTAAACCTCATGCTTATATCATAGATTTAGGTTAGAATATTATAACCTATGCTTTAATCTCACCTTGAAGCTTTTTGATAAATAATATTCGATATAAATCATTACATAGGTCATCAAGTGGATTGATGAGTTTGTCAAACTCTATCTGATATTCTCTAATTTTGCTAGTTTGATGAAGGTGCATCAATGCTCTAGATAAACTATGAAATCCCATGATTACAATTAATTAGATGTTGGATTCAACTAAAAATGCATCTTTGCATAAAGACTTGTAGTAACCTCTTTTCTTTTCTTTTCTCTTATTTATTTATTTTATACATAAAATAAACATAAAAATATTGAATATATTAAAAATGTATTCCTTTTATGAAAGGAATCACTCTGAATCACTTACCACTTTGAAGGGGATACCTCCTTTGAGTAAGTTCAATTAAAATTCTTCTTATTGTATCCTCTTATAATGGGCTATGCCCTCTTATTTATAATATTCTAATCTATCCCACTCTACCATTCTATGTATGTGGGATTATTATTATTATTCATTAATATTCATTACTGTTCACTATTATACTATCATACCTCTATCTAGTTAAATTACATTCCATCCCCCTTAAAAATGTTTCATCATCAAAACATGATAATAATTAATTAACAAAATATGATTCTAACCAAATGTAAGCCTACCCATGTATTCATTTAGGCTTCCACTTCTTCTTTTAGGACTAGGATGTGAGTATGTAAAATGACAATTTGAACTCAAACACTACAATATGAGAGTGAAGTTCATAGAGATCAATGGATGGAGTAACCTCAACTTGAAACATGAGGTTAGAATTAATCATTGAAAGTTGAATCTTGACAATTATTACCTCAAATTTAGAACAAGGGTGCACAAAATACATTACTTGGAGAGCCAACATGTCATCCCCCCTAGCATTTTTCTCTAATGGATTTGAAGACTCGGTTCCTTGATTAGGATCTATGATTGTTAGTTTGTGATAATAAGGGGCATGCTAAAACATGGTGATTTCTTAAATAGGCTCATCTAGAACCTGCTAAGGTGCATCCAAAAGGGGATCATTGTCTGGTTTATTAATGGCCTAAAAAGGTGTCTCACCATGATAATAGCAAATGCAATCTTCTATGAGCAAATCAAAGCCACATGTTTCTATTAGAGATTAAGTTTGTAACATTATAACCTCTATTTTAATATCATCTTGAATCTTGTTGATGAAGCATCTTTGATAGAAATCATCAGATAGGTCATCAAGTGGATTGATGAGTTTGTCAAACTCTATCCAATATTTTCTAATTGTGCTAGTTTTATAAAGGTGCATCAGTAATCTAGATAAACTATGAAATCCCATGATTACAATTAATTGGATGTTTTATTCAATTACAAAATTGCATCCTTACATAAATATTTCTAGTAACCTCTTTTCTTTTCTTTCTTTCATTTTTTTAATTTATTTTTTTAAAATAGAAGCAATTACTAAAACTATGATGACATTAAAAATACTAAAAAAAAATTAAAAATTCAAACTATAATAGAAATATGAAAATAAGATGCGGAAAATTCATAAATAATTTGGCTTGATTTGCTACCTTTTGAGAGAATTTTGAAGATGAATAGTCAGATTATTTAGGATAAAAAATGTAAATCTGCACTTCTTAGATTTTCTCCATAAAGCTCCTAAATGTGTGTTTGCAATATAAATGATGATCATGAAAATAGACTTGAAAAGAGATCTAATACCATATGTTAATAAGCTAATAACTCACATGCATAAATAAACATAAAATATTGAATATATTAAAATTGTATTCCTTTTATGGAAGGAATCACCTCGAATCACTTGGCACTTCAAGGGGGATACCTCCTTTGAGAAATCTCAATTACAATTCTTCTTATATTATCCTCTTACAATGGGATATGCCCTCTTATATATACTATCCTTATTTATCCCACCTACCATTTTATGCATGTGGGATTATTATTACTATTCATTAATATTCACTATTCTACTATTATACCTCTATCTAGGTACATTACAAACCTTGACATGGAATGACACTAAATAAGCATGAAGAAAAAGTGGCATAATTTGTGTCATTATTTTTTGCCACATTTACACCAATGTTGCATCAAATTTTCCTTTAATCAAAGGAAAAAATTTAAAACATGAAATAATGCAAAATCGATCTAATTTATGGTGCAAATTATAATTTATATATTAGTATGCAAACATTAATTTATTGATACTTGGTTCTTATATGGATACTTTAATATGTTATATTTTGACTTTGATAAGAATGTGGGTTCACTTGTTACTTTGACAACTGATGAAAGAATTGTTTGGATTTAGTTTAAATAAACATTTATAGCTAGTGACCCCAATGTTGTGTTTAAGATGCCTCTTGATTATCATTGGTTTACCTGGGACAATTTTAAGCAAAGAGATCAAAGAATTTTAAGTCATCTTGACCAAGTGATGATGTCAAATAATATCTGATGCTACATTCTAGAAAAAAAGGACCTCTTAATTTGATCTGATCCTTCATGTGTTTTATCATATCATTATCTTATATTATGGTCCCTAGAATTCTATTAGTTTCAAAAGGTACCCTCTTAGACCATCATTTTTAATACCCATTTTTTGGATAATAATAGAAATTAGGAGTATGCCAATTTTTTTTGGAATTTGGTTCCTCATCCATAAAATACCTTAGGCTATATTATATGGACAAAAAATGCAATCATAAAAATTATCAGATTCTTTCAACATATGGGGAAAAGAGTTGCTATTAATTTTCATAAACATACAATGATTTAGATGTTGATATAATTAGAACTCATGGATTTGGCCAATGATCCCATTGCAACCAAAATAAGGAGTTACCTAGATCTTTGCAAAAATAAAAGAGAATTTATAATTTCCATAATGCAAATGGGCTAGTTCTTAAAACACATCTTTCTTGGTTATGATCAGGGGATTAATCCATTACTAATTTTTTTAAAAATCCTTAGGGGTTTGAATAAGAAACATGTTATTTCAAAGATATATATGGATAGAACCATTATTCATAACCCTAATGGCATTTTAGATTTTTTTTCCAACATTATTTATATGTTTTTAAATCTATAGGATTGGATGGAGAATCCCTTTAGTCTTGTCTAGATGTTACTCCAAATACGGGGGTCTAGATTATGCATGATAATGAGCAGTTATCAATTGAAGATTTATATCAAGCATTATGTTCAATGGTAGATAAAATAGAACCTAGCCCAGATGGTTTACCATGCAATTTTTACAAAAGGATATGGCTAGTCATGGGACATGATCTCCATAAGCTTTATATGGAATCCCTTGTTATAGGATCTCTTGGTAAGATCATTAATAAAGGTTATATTATGTAGTTTCTCAAAGTGGGGGATCCTTCTGTTATTTCTAACTAGACATCAATTAATTTATTGAATGTTTCATACAAGATTATTGCTAAAACATTGGATTTAAAGCTAAAGTTGCATCTTTACAAAATAATCTTAGTTAATCAGACTAGTTTTGTACTAGGTATGTACATTTTGGACAATTTATTACTTCTATAGAAGGTATGGCTTGACCGGTTGACTCTAATCAAGGTATAGATTTCCTCAAGTTAAACTTTGTCAAATCATATGATAGAATATAGTGGCCTTTCATTATTTCTATGTTGATGAAGTTGGGCCTAAGATCAACTTTTGTTCATCATGTGTAGATGTTTTTTAGATGCAAATGTTAAAACTTGTATATTTGGTAAGTTATCTCAACATATTGAGTTGAAGTTTTCCATCAGACAAGGTTGCCCACTCACCCTTTACTTATGTATTATTGTCATTGATGCTCTCAATCATCTTCTTTGAAGTGAAACTAAGGTTGGTATTATTCATGGCATTTATCTTCTATATTATCTTGATCAACTCATTTACAAATAGTTTGTTGATGATACATTCCTTATTTTGCTAGCATGATAAAGGTACATCAATAATAATCTAAAATATTTTGGCATTTATATTAGGGCCTTGAGGTATATGATAAACTGGCATAAAACTCAAGGTGTTCATATGTCAAATGTTTATCCTCCTTTATGGGATATTAAATATTAGTGGAAATGGCTTAAGCTTGATAATTGTTTTACATTGCTTGGCATACCATTTATGAATCATACTACTCTAGTGCAGTTTTGGTAGCATGTTCTCTATAAGATTAATATGATAGTGTTAAAATTGAGTAGTAATTCATTGTATTTGGTGGGTAAATTTATAATTTACACAAATATTTTACATAGTGTGCATATTTATTATTCTACTTTTCTAGCTCCTTCTCAAAATACTTATAAGAATTTGGGTAGAGTTCTTCAGGCCTTTTTGGGGGAACTAAAAATGGTCACAAATATTTCTCCAAAGTTGCATGGAAAACTTTCATGATGAATAGGGTGACATGTACCTTGGTTTCCCCAAATCTTACTTGCAAGATCTTTTGTTAGTAGTGAAGTGTGTTATTCCCTCACTTAAAGGAGATGAGGCTTGAAAGATTATTTTTCATTTTAGACTTTCAAAATCTCATTTGGGAAATAAGATATGAGGATATACTCATTATATGAATTTCTTAGTTACTCCAGCATCTATTAAAATCCAAGTTTATATTATATTACAATAAATTTGGAAAGGGTGGGATAAAATTAAGTCTTTACTTACCTAGGATATGTCGAGATGTGATTATCAACATCTTTATCTTCATTATATTTGGTGGTCTCTAATTTTATCTACTTACCAAGGGCATTTATCATTGGAGAAATAATTTCTAGATCATTCAATTTATTCATAAAATAATTTTTCATGTTGGGGATTTTTATAATCTAAATAATGGCACTCTTTTAGACTAGCCCACCTTTTGATCAAAATTCAAAATTTCTTCCAAAGACAAAAGAATCTATGAAGTCATTAGGGACAAACTAGATGTAGTCAACATTTTTAGAGTTGGGTTACACTCCAATTATCCAAGGTAGGATATTTGGTGTTGGCCAAATCAAAATGTGTTCTCTAAATTTTTCCTTAATAAAACTACATACTGGATCAAGACTAATGACTTGGCATTATCTAAATCAATAATGGAGAACTAATGATTTTTATACTACTTAGGACAACCACTTTCATACACTAAACTCATATGGATAAGCATTTTTTTTGTTTGGTCTCTCTTACATCAAAGTCTGCCTATTTGGTAGAGATTGCAATGCATGGGACTAGAAGATTCTAAATGACTAGTTTGTGGAGAAACAAATTTCTTTGAGCATGTTTTGATGAAATATTTAATTACTATGAAAATTTGAAATTGGGTGAGTTTAACTCCTATATTTTAAATTGATTCTCTTTCTATGCATCATGTTATGTTGGGAGATGATATTTTCTAGGTGAAGCTCAATATAATTTGGTATACTCTCAAACTTTAGATCTTATTTGAAATATGAAAAAAATCATTGAATTTTCATTTCCAAACAAATATAAGGATTTCACAAAAGTTAGCATGAAATAAATAACAAAATATTACATCTCAATGCATTATTTAACAAATATACAAACATCAATATTCTTTCTACATCAATGAGATCAGGAATATTGTCAAAAATCAAATTGTCTGACA
Organism: Torreya grandis; assembly: GCA_037957365.1. Lineage (NCBI taxonomy): Eukaryota > Viridiplantae > Streptophyta > Pinopsida > Cupressales > Taxaceae > Torreya > Torreya grandis. The sequence continues at coordinate 26,285 of JARHVA010010845.1, forward strand.
AATCTAAATAGTCCAGGTGAGGAGCAGGTTCCATAAATATCTTATATTACCTTGTAAATGGATTTGTATAGCTAGTTAGAGTGTATATCTATGGTCCCAATTAATTTTAAAAATCACATGATCGAAATGCTCAATTTAAAAAGAATCTTGATTTATTTTGAATCCATTTGAATAGCCCATAACATTCAAAATATATTATTTGGATAGATATATAACTTTGGATAGACATTATTAAATTAGAGTCTTATGCAGTGGGAAAGGTCCTAAGATTCATCTAAAAAAGATACAAAATGGCATATTATGTGATAAATACCTTGGTTTTGAATATTGCTAGTTTGGGGAAGTGGTTTGGTTGCTGAATGAAAGCAGATCGCTTCTCAAAATTAGCCTTACCCCTTCTTTGGCATACATAGAAAGAGTTATTTTAATCATGTCCACTATTGTTGAATAACTATAAATTAACATAGGTAGGGGTCTAATTCTCTATTCTATATTCATGTTAACCAATAACTTAGCATTACTTTTATTGTTAGTGGGTTCTAATGGAGGTGTTATTTTATGAAAATGAGGAGTAACCTTCAAATTTAGCTAGGGAGTCCACTCAAAATAAGGTTTATCCTAGTTAAGAATTTTAAGGTGCATCTTTGGGAATCTCATGGGGATGGTCTTATTGGATTTGGGTTTTGAATATATTTCCCTATGGAAAGGAGAAAATTGCCTACTAAAATTGGAAGATCTGGGGAAAGTTCCCTGGTTATTCATGTAGGAGTGCCAATGTTGTCCTCCTCCTTTCTTTTGAATAGATAGAGTTAGAAAGAGATAATTAACTCAATCTGAGATATATATAGTATTGGGCCTTATCATAAAATATACAACACCTTGGTGCTAAATTAGCACTTCCACCCCACATCAAACTCTACTTAAAATTGAATACTCATAAAACATTATTGGTGATGTTAGGGAACATTTATAAAAAAAAGGCAAAGGAATTCAAATTTTAGGGAACCATCTAAGGAATGACCCATTTCATAATAACATAGGACATTTTATAGGTGAGAGTTGTGGGTCTTACCAGGTTCTGAGATAGTTCTAAATTTCAAGGCAATTGGTAAGAGGGCCCATGCTCACATTTTGTTTTTAACCAATTCAACATCAACATGATATATATTTATGGTCTACAAGCACTTAAGTGTATTTAATTATGTGGAGGTGGGGAAAAGTCCTTATATTCATCCCATAAGATATAAAAATAAATAATATGTTATTTTCCCCATTCCACCATTAACATGTGGTTTTATAGACTGTTGGTTGCTGAAAGTTCATTCGTTACTTTGTGTTAGGTGCAGATGCTTTATGTCAAGTGTAGATCATAAGGGGACTTAATATCTTTAAAACAGGCTTATTGGGAGGGTTTAACAACTTGAAGAGGGGCTTATTTTTAGGGTTATTGTAATGAGGGGTTAGGGCATGGTCACATGGTGGCCAAGGGGACTTAATATCTTTAAAACAGGCTTATTGGGAGGGTTTAACAACTTGAAGAGGGGCTTATTTTTAGGGTTATTGTAATGAGGGCTTAGGGCATGGTCACATGGTGGCCAAGGGGACCTACTAGATCTATCTAGATTTTCTAAGGAACTATTAAAGCCCAAATTCTAAATTTAAACAAAGAAAATATATGTATCAATTCAAAAAACTCATCTACTCACTTTGCCCCAGCTACATACCCACCCATAAAATGTGTGTTATTATTTTGATGCAACTCCATTCATTTTCTAATCAATTTAAGTGAAAAGGAGAGAAAGTGTGCATACATCAATATCACAATCCTCAATGTAAGTGGCTGAGTAGGATTTATTTGTTGGATAAATACTTAGCACATAATGGATTGAAACCAAAAACACAAAAAATAATGAATAACATATTTTGTATCAAGCTTGCTTTCTAAGCATTTCCATGATTTTATAGGGCTCGTACAATATTTTATTAAAAAAATAATAGTAACAACACAAATCATGTTTAAAGTCTAGTCATTGACATAGGCTAAGCTTTAAAATATTGATATTTACTATAATATAAAAAATATTACATACATTCAAAACTGAACTATTCACAAATTTTAATGTAGAGTGCAAAGCATTGGCCAAAAACCTACATTCACATTCCAATTTTTTTTTAAATTATATTAAATCTGAAAGCTCTTAAAGTAGTATAAGTGGCATCATTATTTGAAGAGCCATCAAGAGGGTCAAACACCACAATGTATCTACCAAAATAATTCTCCTCTACTGCTATGGCCTTGTCTTCCTCTTTTGAATCAATGATTTTTGTTCTCCCACTCCATATCAAGTAACTTCAAAATATTTGCTATAACACACAAGGATTTCATGAGAAAACTATCTTGTAAATACTTATTTTGTTTTAAATTAGGTGACTACAATTGCAACCAATGTTTAAATGCTCCATAGTTCATCTTGAGGACAATATAAAATGTCAAGCGTTTAGGTTTTTTCCACACAGTTGAGCTGGGCTTCGCCATAACTGATAAGGAGGGCATGTGTACTCTTCTAATCTCATAAATATTTTGTGGGTCTCATGCTCGATGTAAAATGACATATATTATTAAATTATATTATTTATATTTATAATATGGATTAACATAACATAAAGTATGTTGGAATCCATATATATATATATATATATATATATATATATATATATATATATATATATATATATATATATATATATATATATATATATATATATATATATATATATCAAAATGTTATTAGATTCTATTATCATTTTATATCTTAAGTAAGATGATATACAGATTTCTATTTTTGAATCTATTTTGAAGATATCTAGATTTCATGTAAACTTAAGTATAATTTATGTATAAATATTAAATTATATATTTGAATATGTATTAATATATTCTTTATTAAAATATAGTAAATTTTATTATATACATCATTTTACCATTATATTATTTATATAATAAGATTTAAATGCAAATATATATTAGTTTTATAATATCTTTTTAAAATATTTAAATATATGAGACATGCTTTACCATTATATTATTTATATTATAAGATTTAAATGCAAATATATATTAGTTTTATAATATCTTTTTAAAATCTTTAAATATATGAGACATGCTTTATGGCTATATTTACAAATAAATATTAGTGGATAATTAAAACAAATGTTAATTGTAAACCAGTAAACATTTAATTATTTCTTGTTGTCTTTTTATTATTATTTTTTTTTACATTTATTGTTTTGTCTTTAATTTTTTCAATTTTTTAAAATTTATTTCATTTTTATTTAAAAAATTTAATGTTAATATCAATTTAATTTATATTTGATTATTTAAATTAAATTTAAAAAATAATATTAAATTATTTTAATATTAATAAATTTAATTTAATGAAAAATATATTTTAATAAACAATATATCTCATAATATTTGATAAAATACAATATAATATATAAAACATATTAATGTGTATATACTATAGGATAATACACACACACACACAAATTTATTTTAAGATACAATATGAAAATATTTTAATATACATTTTACAATATAATATTATATAATATAAAAATATATTTACTTAAGATATATTTTAATATTTTAAAATATATAATACACTCAAAAAGAAAATATAATATAGTATCAAATACATTAAAATATATATTACAACATGATATCATATAATATGAAAATATATTTACCAATTAAATAATAGATTATAATATTATAATTATTAATATATTTGTAATATAATATTTACAAATTCCAAATGTACTTCAAAGTTAAATTGTACTATATATTATCAAATAGAGCCCCTCCCAAAAATAAGTTAGAATCATGTTTTAATGATATGGAGAGAAGACATTGAGGTTCTTAAGTTCATACTGACAAGGTATTTCATGTGAAATCATATACTAGAGGGCATATATTCTACATCCATTACAAAGCAGTTTATAGCTCATACAGTGGTTCCATCTTCTATTGACTATTTTCTATTTGATTATGGAGATACTCTACATGTGATATACATTGCATCAAATGAGTTTACAGATTAAATTGTTATATTTGTTCATCTCAATGTGTACAAAAAAAGATCCTCTCTTGACCATCGGTCTCAAGTGGGAGGGATTGTAGTGGGTTAAATCTTGATTAAAAGGGGATTATACCTCACAAAAGAAAATAATATACTTAGAAAGCACAATTTGATGTGATATTTTTAGTGATGTGAGAATTTTTGTATTAATACATGCATGATTGAGTTTCAAATTGATTAATATTATCTCATTTTTTGTGATGTAGGTGATTTATTGTATATTAATAATAGAGTGATGTTTGCATAGAAAAGGATAAAGGTAGCCTATCATAATATAACATTTAAAAGGGGAATATATTTCACAAATGAAAACAAAACACTTACTAGATATACATGGGATGTAAAGAATCCTACACATATATTGATTGCTCTTATTACATAAGGCAATTATCGACATATGCATATAAAAGTGGCATGGTCTATAACCATACACAAAGCATAAGGAATAACACTCAATAAAGCAACATTTGACATTGGAGACATTGATTGTCAAGGCTTAACATTTATTTCCATATCAAGAGTATGTTCAACCAATGACATGTACATCTCTCCTACATTTACCTTTGAATGGTTTGAAAGAATGAAAGAAAGTAAATATGTAAATCTTTGAAAATTAGAGGAAAAAATATTGACAGAATTACATCTACCACACCATTCATAATAACTCTAGCTTGGTAATTATTGTTATATACCATTAAAAAAAGAGATATTTGTAACTATTGTTACTGTTTCTAACAGTTTTTGCTTTTCCACATTCAAAAGATGAAAGAAACTAAAGATAATGGTCAGGGGTTTGTACGTACCCAGATGAAGTTTGTGCACCGTTATTCAGACGATTGAAGGGACTCCTCTTTGGCTATGGAGGATGACACCTGTAGAAGAAAGAGACTCAAACAAAGAGATTGTTAGATGGATGTAAGGTGGACTGTCAAGCAAAAGCTTGGTCCCAAAAGTGCAAAGACTTCCTTGAGGGATGACAGTCCACTAGTTGATAAAAGAATGTCGGATAAAGATAAATAATGAAAGACTTAAAGAAATAGAAATAGATAATGCATACCTGATTCCTTGCAATCTATCTTCCATAGTTGTTGACGCCGGTTAGTCTACCATCATTGGTTGATAAATGTGCCGATGCCGGTTAGTCTACCGTCGTCAGTTGGTAAATGTGCCGACATCAGTTATGTCGCTGATGTTGATAGGGGTAGTGGACTTTTGGATGAGTTTTAGGTTGAGTCTGTGGTCGACAGAATGGTCTGAAAGGAGTCTGGGTCTGTGCAAGGGATGTAAGACAGTAGATAAGGTCTTAGGAGGGACAAGATAGAGAGACAAGTTGTCAGAAAAGGGGTAAGGGTATGAAGAAGGCTTTTCAGCCTCTTCGGGAAGAAAGTTAGGTCTGGTCTGGTTGATAACTGGGTCTGGTTGATAATATGGCTTAGAAGTAGTAACTAGAGAACCAATTACTAATACATTCTAAATAATGAAATGAAATAAAAGAGGGATGCTTAGCTCTAGTTGCTGAAGAAAAAGTGAGGAAGATTTGTTGCTGATGGGGCTGATGTACCTGTAATGTCTTTAACTCAAAGTCTGGAGCTATTTCTGTAGAGTGCCTGTAGCCTGTGATGCTTGGTGTGTGTCTGGGAGAGAGAGAGAGAGAGAGAGAGAGAGAGAGAGAGAGAGAGAGAGAGAGAGAGAGAGAGAGAGAGAGAGAGAGAGAGAGAGAGAGAGAGAGAGAGAGAGAGAAGGTCAAATTTTGGGTCTATGATTCAGCATCCAGTGCTATGATTTAGCATCCCAGGGGAAGAGAATTTGCCTTCGAGTTATTTTAAGCGACCGACGTTGGTGATCCCACCGGCGTCGGCCGACTGGTAACCGATGTCGGCAGCTAGAAGAATGGAAAAAAGGCTATCCATCTGTCGAGTTAATGGTCATTGGAAAATGGTCAAAGGTGGGTTTAATAGGTGTGAGAGGTTAGTAGGAGGGTTCAAAAGGGGTCTAAGTAATTAAGATTTTGCATGAGGTGAGGGGGGCATCCAAGGAGAGGTATCCAAGGCGGGGTGAGGTGGCATGGGTGATGTGTCATGGGTGAGGTGTCAAGGGAGGTGTTATTAATTTAAAATAAGTTATTATTTTAAATTAATAAGTGTGTGGGTTAGGAATGTGTAGAAGGTGGACCAAAGGGGACCAAGGGGGAGGATGACCAAAGAATAGATACGATTTTGGTGTCTACAGTTACATACAATGCATTTTATAGCTTCAACACTTTCATCATTAGTATATATTATAAAAACTAATATAATATTAAAATTTATATTATATAATCTAATATTTATATAAATTATATAATATATATAAAAATAATATTTTAATGCATATAAAAATTATAATAAATATTATATAATATTTCTACAAAGGCAATCAAAGAAATTGATAATTGAATTACGCAACTTAAAACCAAAAAAATATATAAGATAGTGAAGAATAAATATAAACACTTAGTAAAAAAACACAAATTAAAGTAATTTATAATTGTAATAAATCAAATATGAACAACTTTTATCTAACCTTTGACTTTTTTTGTACCATGGGGGCAACTTCTAGTATACAATTATTCGAGTTGTATTATACTTATCGTCTATGAGAAGGTATGGAAAATCACAATTTAACAAGACCATGAAATTGATGAAGAGATGTAAAACTAACATCAAATGTGTCATGATAGTGACTACCACCACCAATTGGTGGAGACTGTAATGCTTTTTGGTCACAACACATGGCCGTGAAGACAAATAGAGAGAATGTTCTAACAAAACGTTTATTTATATATGGGTTTATATTAATCTTATAATATATTATATTATACTATATTATTAATAATTTTTATATATTATATAATTTATAGTATATATAAAATATAAAACTATATTAATTAATTATATATTTATCATTAATATGTATAATAATAGTATATATTATTATTATTGTATGGACTATGGAAATATCAGATCTTTGAGTGTATATTATTATTATTATTATTATTATTGAATAAATATTATTAATAATACATATTTTATAATAATACATGATTATTCTATTTTACTAATAAATATTATTTTATATATTATAATAAATAATATTGTATTATATATGATATAAATTATATAATAATTAAAAAATGTAATATATAAATATTATTAATAATATAATATATTACATATTACATAATATATTATTAGATTAGTGTAATCATTTATATAAATATATATTTAATATAATATAATAATATATTATTAACATTAATAATTAAATTTTGTATCGACATTGGACTAAAGTTTTTCTAAAGAGTCTTATTTGAACCTAGTTAAATATTCATGAAGCTTAGATACAAGAAGATCAATGGAATGAGAGTGAACAATTTCTCCATTCAACATTTTCATTTTCTTATGGCTAAGAGCTCAGATTATCATGAAGAATCTTGTTAGTCAAGATGTCAAAGATGTTTTAAGGGAAAGTTTAGACAAGGGCATATATGTCAATAGTAATAGTAGGTCAAGGAACATTGGGTTTCTTTTTAGTCCCAAACTTAGGCTCCTTATCTAAAGACAATATTTGGCTGGAGGAACCTTGATAACAATAGACTTAGGGATATGGAGATCCTTGCCAGAAACTAACTTGAGCTAGTTAAAGTGACTGATATTAGAAGGGATCAAGTCCACAAGAGTGATTTTTTGAAAAATAGTAATCTTATAAAATTTGGAATTTAATTCTTTGAAAAGGATGAGGCTAAGGCCTTGATGTTAGATCAGCTCAAATTTACAAATCTAGGTATCTAAAACAAAATTATCAAGGGATAAAAGAAGGAATAAATGCATACTAACCTTCAACATGTGCCTAAAATTATTGAAGAGCATGAAGTGGTAGAAGAAGACACATTTGAACCTCCCCTCAAGTGTAATATAGTTTTTTATCTAGAGCTCCACTTTATCATAGGGATTTGGAAGAGAGTCTCTAGAGTAACCTACCTAAAGCTTACTCAGTTTTTTCTTAGCTCTGAGAAAGGCTTTGATAGCTTCCTCTTTCATCCACTTGGCCTTGTAGAATTTTCCCACATAAATTAATAGACCTATAATATTAGAAATGTTATTCTTGGATACATTTAAATTAAGGCCTTTAATAGTGACTTTCCTAACATTCCAATATTTTTTCAACTTCCTCAAAGAGCACAATGTCAAACCCTTTAATTTATTCCATGAAATTTACCAATCCACATTTATGGATAATGTGCACATAGTGGGGTCCTACTAATGTTGTCACCACTAATTGGTTCAATTACAAACCTATCACCTCCCATATTCAACATAGAAAGAAAACATTTTTATGGATTACCTTTACCTTTCGGAGTTGAATTCAGTCTATCATTTTTCCCAATAAAAACAAGTGTAATGAGATTTTAACACATTTATGTGGCTTGATTTTACCCAAAGATTATAGAATAACATGGAGAGAGGTGGATAACAAGGACTTCTTAAGGTAGAAAGGACTAAACACATGCTTTCAAAGGGAATTTCAAAAGAGATAAGAATGTCTAAGGTATAATAAAGAGAAGTAAATGAAAGCAAAATTATTAGCACCAAGATAGTAAAAAAGGAGACTAAGGAGACAATTTCTTAGCTTCATCATTTATAATTTGGATAATGGGGGAAGGAAAATGAAGCACATCAAACCATATTACAGGTTAAAATGCAAGACTCCTTTGTTAGTGAACCAATCAACCACATGATTGACTTCCCTATAAATATAGATGACAAAAACTCAATTGAGAGCTTGAATGATCTCTAGTGAATCTTCTATAATGTTTTTTAATGGTCCATCATGTGGGACTTTACTTCATTAGACACTTAATGATGTTGAGTGGGTCCCCCTCAATGGATAAATGGGAAATATTTTACTCTTTAGATAATTGTAGGCCCTAATAAGTAGTTTTGGCTTTAGCATAGTGATTACTTTGAACACCTAAACTTATTGTACAGGCTACAAATAAAGTACCTATCTAATCTTTTATGTCCCTACTCCTCTTGCCTACTTAAGGTTGCATTTTCAGGCACCATAAAAGTTAAATTTATGGCACTTATGGGGGACGGCATGTCCTTTTTACATAGCTTATTTTTAATTTATTTATTTTAATAGGAGTTCTTATATAAATGGTAATGTTTTAATTTTCCATTATTTTTTTCTCATTTTCAAAAATTCTATCAACTTTCTTGTGATTTTTTTGAGATGAGAAGTTTTTGAATAAAAATTGAGTAACTTTTCAAGCCACGCTTATGGATTTACATTTTTTTTCTTGTAAGATGCTAAAATATTGCTCCTTTGAAAGGCCCTAGAAAACATGAGGGAGAGACAACTTTTAGAGGGTCTATTTTTGAGGATTGAATAGGGGAGGAGTCTATTACTAAATGAAGTCCATAATAGAGTTAGGTTAATCCAAAAAGACCTTAAATTTAGATAGAATGAAATGAAAAACCTTCCAAGTGAAAGGGTAGCTATCAAGGATATGGTAAACAAATTAATTTTCTTTCTCACAAAAAATACATATGCTTGGTAACCTGAACCCTCTTTTCAATAAATTGTCATTGGTAAGGATTTCATTTTGGATAGATAACTAGTAGAAGATATTGATTTTAGGAGAGATATTTTTTCCCAATCAAAGACCAAGTAAAGGAATTATATTGAGAATGATTTAGCATAAATTACCCAAAATTGACATTTTATATTTTATCCAGAGAGGTTGACCATAATGGCTCATCTTCTCTTTCACTTAAACAAATATAGAAACCATTTAGAAGCTAATTTTAAGATTTAAATTGATGAACAATGTTTAGGATAATATATTTTATGGTAATAGGTATCTAAATTTTAATAGAGTTATCAAAATCTATATAGTCCAAAACACTTTTTTATAGAATGTATGATGGAGATACTTAAATTATCCCAATATTTGATAGTGCACAGTGTGGTGTTAATAATCCAATAATTCTCCCAAAATAATACTTTACTACATGTTCCCACATTACATTTACAACCCTTCCATAATAACATTATGCTCTTGATCAAGTTATTCCAAAAACTTAAGTGAATGGTAAAGCACTCAATGGATAGAAAGCAAAGGGCATCCTTACTATCAAGATACTTTACCTTAAAAATGTCAGTCCATCAGTTATCTTATTTTAATATAATCTACCTATAAATTATGTTTTTTGATTATATAAAACCTTAGTCTTATACACTTAGAAAACTTAGACCTTGGTTTTTCCTCTCCATTCTCTTCCTTTCCCACATTTATAGGTCTCACATCTGCTTTGGCTTTATGCCACTTTGCCTATATCTCTTAGTTTGACCAATCTTATATTAATGCCTAGGTATTCTATCTTTTCCAAAATGCTTAAAATGTACTTATCTTTCATCTCTTGAATTTATGAACCTATACATATTATCCTACTCCCTAGATAGTAATGTCTGGGTCAAATAGTAGCATCAACATTACACTCCTATCCTAATGCAAGTGTTTTTTACCTTAAAGTCATCCAAATTAGAAATGAGACATATCTTAGTGGTTGGAATAAGTACTTTAATGTGAGTTATTACTCCAAATGGATTGATATAAATACAAGATTAACCCTCATTCATTCTTCACCTATAAAAATATTAAAGATACCAAGGCACTTATCAAAATCACTCTATCAAGCATTAAATTAAAAAATTCTTCCCCATTTACATACCAACTATAGGTAAAATAAATCTACAAGTTTGAAGTACTAAAGGAGTAGGCCAAGAGCTTGATTTATCAAGTTACAATCTAGGTAACTATTGTACTTACTTTGTACCCACTGTATGATTCACACATAATCCAACACATAGGGGAGAAGTAAATTAGTATGAGGCCCTCTTTGGAGTATTGAATATGTAGGTAACATGCTTTGATAGAAAGGTCATTGGGGTCAACTCGACATTATCTACCCATTAACCCATTTTTCCCCAAGGTCACATTGAAGATGGAAAGCTAGGGTTTTGCCATTTCACAAGGAGCAATAGTCCATGACCTAGATCTTAATACACCAAAGTAAAGGCAAAGCATAACCTATAATCATTCAAGAGGTCACATCCTATTTCAATATATGTTCCATATAGGACACTAGTGCCAAACCTATATAGTAACATTGATGTAACCATCCAAGGTTGAATTTACTATCTAGAGAGTTAGAGGAATCAAAAATAGAATTTGACAATTGTTCCATAATATTTTTTCATCCTCCTTTTAGCCTAGTCTAGATCCAAAAATGCATTAAAAATTATAACAAGATTAGTACATCTCTTCCTTATCATTTTTATATCTAGTATAGTTGTACTTTCCATATTTAGATTATCTCAGCATAATAAAATTAGTATATGCTTATATCTAATTTTAGCATTTAATTGGCTTGTTATAGATATAATTATCACCATTATGCCATTTAATTTTTATAAACTCCTTCAATACAATCTAGATAACACCAATCTAGACACTATGTTAGGATTAAATATTTGGTGAACCTAATCTTTAAGCATCAAAACCCTAAGCATACACTTTGGGATGGTTATTACTTTATTTTTGCTAATATTTATATACTTCATATCTATTATCATGGATGATATTGATTTCTTTGATGACTATGATTATGAAACCATCCAATTCTCCCTCAAGGGAGGAATTAAAATTGACTACTCTTATATTCTTCTAAGCACATAAACATGTAATATAAAATCCTTGAATAGTGGTATTTATTATCCCTCTCATTAGGTCCATGGTCCCACCACTTTAATAAATTATTCCATCCATATTAAGGAAGATACAAAGTCCTTATCCATACTTCATATACCACCATTATATGAGTTGGCATTCGATACGTGAAAAAGTATGGATAACATGGCCAAGGATTTTGTAAACATGATCAAGGTATAACCCACCCTATATCCCTTAAACATATCAATACATATAGGAAAGTGTTGGGATTTTCATAAACATCCTTGACTCAACAACCATTCAGGCCAACTAAATGTGTACATTTTACCAAAATGGTGGGTACATATGACCAAGAAGTTCCTTCATTTGATAGTCAAAAATTCCAAGAACTACACAAAGAGATTATGGCTGATGTGAAAATTACTAATAAGGTGTAAATTCATTCAATAAAATTGATTAAACACCCCAACATTACTACATTTACAAAAAATATCCATTTATTCAAGGGTGATGCTTTTTTCTTACCATACAAACAATATCCCTTTATTCAAGGGTGATAGTCTTTTCCTACTTTCATCTAAAACAAATTCCATATCTAAAATTGTTATACCCTTACCAAAGGAAAATGAAACAAATTATTCAAATGCTACAAGCTATTCAAATGATACATCAAATTTACCAAAGTTTAAAGATCCCATAATACCAAAATATCCTAAAATTAGTTATCATGAACTTGCACTTATTATACATAAGGATGATGATGCTCATATGCCTAGATTAAAAAAAGGTGGAGGGTTACAATCAATGATAACACTTATGACAAAAATCTCTATCCCCATAAAATATCCAATGTATATGATGATCACTATTGGGGACCTTCAAAATCAAGTTTCTATTTTCCAAATGCAAATGGCTTTCCATAATGATAATGTACATGTTACCCCATTCAATAATTAACCTCTTGCATAATGTATATTTGAATATCCTTATCCCTACGATTTTGGGTTACCAAATTTACCTATATTTTTGAAACACAAGGACCCATTCAACCACATGATTATTTATGTGCATTCTTCTGGTTTATGGACACAAGATGACAAATTATTGCTAAATTTTTTCCATTTGAATATTTCCAATGGGGTTCAAAATTGGTTTTATAGTTCACCAAAGGGTTATTTAAGCATTTTATTAAAATTTAAAAATGCATTCTTCATGGTTATCAATATCCATATGGTGCCAAATCATACCTTAGAACATTCATAAAATTTCAAGAAATGTGATGATGAGTCCCTTCAAAATTATACTATTTGATTCAAAAGTATATCATATGGGCTAGAATTTAGACCCTCAAACTTAGAATTGTAATTTATCTTTAGTAGAGGCCTTCTTTCCCCTATAAAGAAAAGGACATTTCATAAACAATATGAATCATTTACCCATTTACATAATGATGTGCATAGATATGCTTCTGTCATAATTACTCATTCAAAAAAACTTACCTCCCTCCAAATACAAAATATTTATCCCTCACACAAAGGATGGAGATAGCTTACCTAAAGAACATTATGAAAAAAAATGTGGCATCCCGAATCTCTATATGACCAATCCACAAATGTTACTCAACATGGTGCCAATCCAAGGTCCACATATTTTTCAAAAAACTCAAAGTGATCAACATAAAAAGCATCCACACCAACAATATTTAATAATGACCTTACACATGGGTGGTGATTATTTTTTCCATAACCATATTGATCCTACACAAGAAAAACTATTTACAATATAAAATGCTTACAATAAATGGGCCTTAATCCAACAAACTTACAAAACAAATAATGTTGGAAAGAATATTTAGGCAACATAAAAATACCAATTACTTGTGGTACTAAAGTAATTCAAACATGTGTTTGGGTTATGCCTACCACATCTCCATATGTGTTTACACTGGGAACTCTTTGGCTATGCTAAATAAAATTAAAAATTGATCTAAATAATCAAGGTGTTTCCTTTCCTCATAAAGGTGTATTATTACATATTTCAAATGATAGCATTACATCTTCTACATGCAAAACATGAGGAGGAACATGTTATGTCCATTTTTAACCTATCTAATCATGATGTAAATAATGTAATAGATCCAGCTTAAGATTGTAAGGTTCATAGTGGGGGGATATCTATGAATATCCATTGGATGGTAGCATAGGATGATCCTTCCTATTTAAAAAATTCCAAAATAACAAAAAAATCATCAAAAACATTCAAAACTCAAAAAACACCTTCAAAACTTATTTTGTATATTAGATCTTTGGCATCTATGTTTCACTTCTATTTTGATGGATGACATATTTAGTTACTTTTAAATACACATATGTGTCACACTTATACTTGAATGTGATACATGCATACATAGATACATGATACATTCCTATTTTATATGTTGGGCTTTCCTTCCACTCATATCATATGGACATTGGGGGCATCCAATTATTTGATCTTGATACACATAGGTTATATGATTCAATAATCACTCTACATTATCATGTTTGATCTCGCATATGTACTTAAAAATGCTTATTATCCATAATTATATCTTAAATAGGGCACTTCATATGTTATACCCTTGACATAATTTTCCTAACACATTAGATCTATAGGCTACTATGACATGTTTATGTCAGTTTTTATTCTTTATTGTATACACTTCCTTAAGTGTCTTGCCTTTCTATTATCTTACTTTTTCAAGCATTTGAATATGTTCTTTTGCTTGTGGCCCCCATGCCTATGTATGCTTTCATTGACATTTTCATATGTCATTATTTTTTATATGGACATTTGAATATGTCATTCTTAGTTTTATGGGCATTTGATTAATTCATGTCCATTTGATTGTGCAGAATTTGAACATGCCCTTATTTATGATCTCCTTCGACCATTATATTTTGACTTGCTTTTGAGGCCCCTTATGTGTGTGTGTATTTTATTATTGAGCTTGTACTATTACTATTTATATGTGTTCATGATCCTAATCATGTCTCTTAGGCCTACATGTGATCACATTGGTTTTATACACTTTAATGATATATTCACCTATACATGTTCATTATATATGATAAATGGTTACATTCAAAGATTTTACAGTTGTCTTATCCTTTTAAGATGAGGTAACTACTTGTTTTTAACTTTACCTCACCTCAAAGGGGGGTCATATTAGTGAGGGCATCTAATAGAGACATGTTCTCCACACTTTTCATAGTTTCTAGATTACAGTCAGGGCATGATTTAGAATCATGTTCTCTACACTCATTGAGTATGTGGTATTTATAATAATTCTTAGATTCAGTGGGGACATGGCATATGGGCATGGATTTTACACATTCACATTTTCTAGATTATATTAGGAGCATGATTTGGAATTATTTTCTCCACATTCATTCAATATAAGGTACATATATCATTTTTTTAGATTTATTGGGGTCATGTTGTATGGGCATGGCTTCCACACATTCATACTTTCCAAATTACAATGGGGGAATGCTTTAGAATCATGTTCTCCATATTCATTCAATATATGGTTCTTATATTAGTTTTTATATTCAGTGGGGGTATGACATATATGTATGGATTCCACACATTCACGATTCTAAAATTCTATGGCTTCATGATTTGGAAGCACGTTATACACACCTATTTAATATTCAACATCTCTAGTCTATAGTGGGGGCATGTTTTAGAAATAAGTCCTCTACATTGGTACTTATATCAGTTTTAATATTTCTATATATATAGTTGGGCATGATTTAGAAGCATGTTCTTCACACTTATAGGGTTATCCAAATTGGCTAAAGAACATAGTTATATGATTTAGATTCATAGTTGTGGTAGAATTTTATACATTGGTACTATTTTTATACATAGTTTTAGCATGAGACATATATAAGGTGCATATTTTATGTAACATGTGCCTGATATTATAAAATCCAAATCATTTTTAGATTCCAAAACTCTATTATGGTCTGTTACCATATCACAGACTGTTTTTATATTGATACCTCATTAAATTTTATAGAATTTATTGAACCAATTTACTACAAGTAGTTGGTTCATCTTTAGGTACAATTGAGGTGATCAAATCACTCAATATTTCTAGGTTTTCAGGTTAGACTTGATCATCTAGCCTCATTAGGTTATAAGTATGATTGGGTTGTATGGTTGAGCTAATCTCAACTACTAGGTGGAAACTCACTTTTGCTCCAAAGTTGGGGGTATCTCTCTCTCTCTCTCTCTAAAGATCTAAAATTGAGATTAAGATAACTATATATAAAATATTTAAAGTTCATATATCTGAGTGTATATATATATATATATATATATATATATATATATATATATATATATATATATATATATATATATATATATATATATATATATATATATATATATATATATATATATATATATATATATATATATATATATATATATATATATATATATATATATATACGCTCAGATATATGAACTTTAAATATTTTATATATAGTTATCTTAATCTCAATTTTAGATCTTTACAATGATACATCTTTTTAAAAACAATGCATGGCAATTACATCAATACATGGGTGTACTTTTAAACCTTGCTCTTTCAATTTCAATCTATTTCAATTACATTCAAATTAGATTATATGAAATGATTTTATTTTGTAACATTATCTTAGTTGTAATTCAGTCACCAACAAATCACTCAAATTGGGTACATGCAAAGACAAGGTGTGCATTCCTTTCCATTAAACTAGAAATTTCATTACTAGATTATAAGGGGGAAATGTAGATGATATTTTGTGATTATATATCACCCTAGGCTTGTACACTTGAAAAACTCAAATCTTGGTTATTCCTCTCAATTCTCTACCTTTCTTACTTCTTCAAGTCTTGCATCTACTATATCTTTGTGTTACTTGGTCTATATCTCTTAGTCTGACCAGTCTTATATTCATGACCTAGGTCTTCTATCTTGCATATAATGCTTAAAATGTACTTATCTTCCATATCTAAAAGTTTTGAATCTATACCTATTCTCCTACTCCTTGGACATGAATATATGGGTCAGACATTATTGTCAACATTACTATATTGTCCCAATACTAGTGTCTAGTTCCCTAAAGTCAAGAAATTTGCAAATGAAATGTATCCTAATGGTTGGCCTAAGTAACTTAATATGAGTTATTACTCTAAAGGTATTTATATAAATACAATATCAACCTCATTCATTCCTTACCTATAAAAATTCCAAAGAGACTAAGGCAGTTATCAAAATTACTCTATCAAGCATTCAATTGAATAAAGATTCTTTTTTTCAATACCAGTTATAGGTACAACACATTTACAAGTTTGAATTAATAAAAGAGTATCCCAAGAACCTAATTTTCCAATTTATAAGCTAGGTCACTATTGTACTTGCTTTGCACACATTATAAGATTCACACACTGTGATCTAGAAATTTTGACTCAAGAGAGGATGGTTAGTATGGTGTTAGTTCCAAAATGAAAACAAAGTGAAATAAACACACTAATAACATAACATCTCTAGGCCTAGACACTAGGGAGAGCTTAGTTAACAAAAATATATGATAAGCACAACTAAAAATCAAGGAATAAAAACACAAGAATTCCTTTCACCTTCCTTGGATGCTTCAAATGCCTTTGTAATGGTGGCTTGCTCGGCTTGTGCTTCAAGAGGTCTTCTTCAATGGAGTTTAGCTACCTTCATCTCCTCTTGGCACCTTTGGATTATGGCTTGGCTTGGCTTGGAATCAATTTGGCATGGTAACACTAGTTTTTTGAATCTTTTAGAACCAATCATGCATTATAACTTTGCATAAATTAAGCTTAGAAATGATGTTGTGAGGGCTCCTATTTATATATTTTTAGATTTGATCAAAATCAACCTCAACCATACATCTCAAGATTTAGATGTGTGGTTGAAGATTAATTCAATTTTTGTAATCGATTTTGTAATTATCCTCATCATGGCATTGGAAGAAGGGGAAATTAAGAGGTATGGAAGGCATCATGGAAAGCATGGATAAGGCATAGGAGGCATGAATCATGATATTTGTGGCATTTATGGCCTAGGGATGTCTTCCCAAGAAATGAGGTCACTTGATGATTTAGATAGGCAATATTCATTTACAAAACAAATTATTCAACAAGCTTCCATGGAATTATTGATTAGGCCTTGATTTGGGTTAACTAGCTCTTAAGCATGATTAAGCACATTTTGCACAAATTACTCAAATTGATCAAAATGTCTTATTATTGGTCTTAAATTTAACTGGATTTGAATTGGAAGTCCACATCAAATGTGTTAGATGTGTATTCCCATTTAGAATGTTTCCCATAATAAATAACAAAGGCATGAGTTTTGTGTAAAAGATTTGATAAGAAAGAGCAGTCCAAAGCACGTAGGTATAAATTTGGCATTTTTATTCAAAATAAACTGATCAAAATTAGCTAGGCCATAAATTACATTTCCTCATTTAGGGATACACTAGCCAAAATCAACACTTGAATATGTCATTTTTACATTATTTAACATGTTTTATGTTTATAGGCCAAATTGTGCATTTTGGGTAGAAATTGGTTAAAAGCTTGGTTGGAGGTTATCAGTGACTAGTTTTAGGTGTCTACAATTTGCCCCTATTTGGGAAAGCATTGCAAGATATAAGGATAGTAACATATTCTCAGGGAATGAAACGGTCATGTATGCTTACAACTAAAATGATAATATACTAACTATATGAGGCCCCTTCAAGGGAATGATTGACACAAGTGGATCGACAAACTATCCCTCAAAAAGAAAGAAGCAAAATGAGGGGACCAAAGAAAGGAAAAATGATGGGGTGAAAACATAATGATAGTAAAAAATTAGTCAAAATCATTGAAAATGTAAGTGGGATGGTTTACAATGGTTTTCCCAAAGGTGGTTATAAGCATTATACCTCGATAGTGGCAACATGGTATGATAACACAATGATTTACCCAAAGTTAGTTATAATCATTAAGAAGATGGAGCTATCCTAGTTAGGATAGACAAACAAGATAATAACATGCCCCTGCATAGGTAGGAAAATAAAAGTGGTGACAACATAATGATTTACCCAAAAGTGATTATAACCATTGATAAATGTAGGTGGGATGGTGTGCAATGATTTCCCCATAGGTGGTTATAATAATTGGACCTTGATTATGGAAAACATGATAAAATTGGTCAAGTATGATGATAACTAGACACAAAGGGTAATGATGAATTGCAACAACCTACTAGTAGGGAGATGCTCGTCTAAACTAATAAAGGTTAAAATTCTTTCATGGTTAATTACTCAATTTAGGATATGATTAGGATTGAATCAAGATGTCGATGTTGAAGAGATGCCATCATTGCTAAATAGACTTTTTGAAGCTAAGGTTTATTGTAACATGTGATGGTAGGATTTATAATATAACACCATAAAGACTTGGCCAAAAATATGCATGAGGACTGACTCCTATAATCCAATACTCAATAGAAAAAATGTACTAATGATATAAACCATGATGACAATGTAGACATATGAATATGGATGGATTCAAGTGTAAGTGTGGACAAGGAATCACCTCATGAACATACATAAACTAAATCAAGGCAACAGTGCAAAAAGCAAACAAACAAGCAGATAAACAAACTAAAACAAGCAGAAACAAAC
Organism: Torreya grandis; assembly: GCA_037957365.1. Taxonomy (NCBI): domain Eukaryota; kingdom Viridiplantae; phylum Streptophyta; class Pinopsida; order Cupressales; family Taxaceae; genus Torreya; species Torreya grandis. The sequence goes on from JARHVA010010845.1 coordinate 45,949, forward strand.
AAATAAACAATGCAACAAAAATCCTACAAACATTACCCCTAGAAAATAGGTGACAACTTAAAAAATGAACTAAATGGGGGAATAAAAGCAAAGGAAGGGGCTGGTTGAGTTGTCTCCATATGCACTAGGCAAGTGGACACTCCCTACATAGTTCCATGGATCTAATCTCCAATAAAAAAAACTTTAGGCCAAATGTAGTTCTCCTAGAGAATGGGAAGAATGTGATAACTAATGAAAAAAAAAAGAATGGATGTGATAGAAGAATAGGAATGGTCTTGAAAAATAACAAGTGTGTGAGAGAAAAAGGCCAAAAATGATGGGGAAAATAAATGACAAGTGATTTGCTTGTAACTTAGTAAGGGTTCCTAGAATCCTTAAGGCAAAGAAGTGGTTAATGTTTTCATTCTTTTCTAATGATTTTTTGAAATGTTTTTGGAAGTGCTTTGGAGTGTCACAACTCAATTGAGAATGATGAGACACTAAATGGTTCAAGTTCATAAAATGGTGAGAACATGGCTTATGTTTCTCAAAAAAAGGCAAGATCATGGCTTGGATTGATTGAAAAATGGTGAGAGATTTCACACTTAGATTACTCACAAAATGGTGAGAGCATTGGGAAAAGGGTGATTGAGCTGACCTCAACAAGTATTGAGTGATACCTACATAGTCCTAGAATAGGGCCTCAAGTCACGATAGTTTTACCCTTATAGTAGATGAATTCAACTAGCATGGTAGCCAATTCAAACAGAATAGGCATAGTTGGTAAAAAGATAGTATGGCATAGGAAGTGGCAAGTTAGTACGTCAAGTATTAGTATTTACCCTAGTTTTCCCATAGGAGGTTATAACTAAGACACACTGGCATAGATCAATGGTACTAATTTTCCCAAAGGTAGTTATAATTAGTAGCAAGACTGGTGGTAATAAAATACTAATAAACAAAGGATGCAACTACCAAAAACTTATGTCACACTATCCCAAGATACGCTCCCTATCTAAAATACTTGAACCAACTAATGAACTGATCAGATACATTGATGTTGAAACTACGTAATAAATGATAAAAACTAAGGTCAAATGGGCTAAGATTTAGAACATACTGGATCAATAAGTCAAAAAGTGGAAAGTGGATATGGAAAAGAGGATTAATAAGGGTGGTATGTGTACAAATAAAAATAGTAACAAAAAGGCATAAATAAAATGGTCCTTACAGAAAATACACCTTGAGATGAATAATATTCATTGGCTCTGGAAGTTCCTCTCCATCTGATGTGGTAAGCATGTATGCTCCTGATCCATAATATACAGTGATGATGAAAGGCCCTATCCATTTTGGTTTGAATATCCCTTTATGTTTCTTATCCACCATGGTATTCTTTTGGTTTTCTTTGAGAGTAATATTACCAAGTTCAAATGTTTGATACTTCACATGCTGATTTTAGTGGCTTTTAAGTCAATTTTGATATGCTTGAAGATTATTGAGCATGGCTATGCATTTTTCATCAAGTAGATCTAGCTCTTTCAGGTGAGCTACTTGATAGTCATGATCATCTAGGACATGCTTGAAAGAGATGTGTAGTGAAGGCAATTTGACCTCAATGAGAAGGATGGATTCAGTACCATAAACAAGTGAGTATGGAGTGGCTCCTATGGGGGTATAATGATTGGTATGGTATGCCCAAAGGACATACAATATCTAGAGGTGCAATTTATGACTAACATCATTGACAATTTTTATGGGAATGTTGACAATGGTTTTGTTGGATGCCTTGGCCTGGCCATTACCTTGAGGGTAATATGTTGTAGGAAAATGTTGGATGATGTTGTATTTAGTACATAATTGGTCTACATATTTGTTATTGAATGATCCTCCATTATCAGATATAATGTTAGATGAGATACCATAGTGGTAGATGAGATGATTGAAGATAAATTTGTAAATTTGCTTTTCAGTCACATAAGTGAGGGGTATAGCTTCAACCAACTTAGTGAAATATTCAGTGGTGGTAAGGATATGTTTATGGTGATCAAATGAAGTGGGGTTAATCTTACCAATGATGTCAAGTCCCCATGTATAAAATGGCCATGGTGTCAACATCAATTTTAGAGTTTTTATTGGGGCATGAATAAAATTAGCATATTATTGACATTTGTCACATTTCTTTACATATGTAGTGGCATCTACATCTATTGTAGGCCAATAATAACTAGTACACAAGAGATTTTTAAATAAGACTACCCCACTAGAATGGGCTCCACATACTCCTTTGTGAACTTCTCTTAACGTTAATGTAGACTCTACTAAAGTTAAATAATGAAGTAGAGTTCCATCAAAACTACAATGGTAAAGAGTGGATCCAAGTAAAGTATAATGAGTGGAATGATGAATGAAGGCTTTGGTTTGTTTTTTAGATAGTTTATGTGGAAAAAATTGGTCATGAAGGTAGTTATAAAGGTCTAAGTACCAAATAGAATTAGGACCAACAATATCACAAATCATGGCAAAAGTTAAAGGTTCATGAAATGGGGTTGATAAATTCTCGACAAGGAACCGATACTCTCTAGCTTTATTTGTTTGTCAAATTAGAGAACCAATAGTATCCATGGCATATGTAGTTTTGTTACTAGCCTTAGTATATGCTAAAACTAAATGTTGGCAATTTGCTTTTTAAGAGTGTCAACCATGGCTTTATATGGAACTAGCTTGTTATCTTTGGTCTAAAATTGATATATGACCTGATTCATGATTAACTAAGAATCATCATAAACTTGAATATGAGATATATTCCAATGAACTACTTGTTCAAGTCCTAAAATAAATGCTTCATACTCAGCCATTTTGTTTGTACAAGGAAAACTAATTTTGAATGATTTAAGGATTAGATCCCCTTATGGTGTAATAAATAATAGGCCTACTCCTGACCCATGCATAGTGAATGAACTATCAAAGTACAACTTCTAGGGTTGATCCTCAAGGGGTGTATCAATAATGGTCATGATGGATACATCAGGAAATGTAAACTTGATTGGTTGTGTGTCTATGATATGTGCTTCCACAAGTTGATCTACAAGAACTTGTCCTTTGATTGCTTTATCATTGACATACTCTATGCCAAACTCACTAAGAATAATGATCCATTTATCCATTCTACCTTGAAAATCTATTTTAGAATGTATATACTTGAGCGGATCTAATTTTGAAATGACCATGGTCTTATTATTCAACATGTAATGATGTAGTTTTTGAGCTATGAAAACCATGGATAGACAAGATTTTTTAATAGGTGCATAGTTATGTTCATATGTAATTAAGGTACAAGTTAAGTAGTAAATAACATGATCCTTTCCATTTTCATCATGTTGAGCCAAGAGTTCCCCCATAGCATAATTGGTAGCTAATACGTATAACAAAAATGGCCTTCTTAGCATAGGAGGTAATACAATAGGTGGATTGACAAGATAATCTTTGAGTTGTTGAAAAGCTATTTGGTAGTGATCATCCCAGTGAAATGCAACTCCTTTATTTAAAATTTGCACAAATGTATGGCACTTTTCTACTATCTGAGAGATGAAGCATCAGATGGACTAGATCTTACCTTGCAAACTATGGAGTTGCTTCAAATTGGTTGGTGGTAGCATCTCGATTATAGAATAGACTTTAGCTGGATCAACTTCAATACCTATATGAGACATGATGAAGCCAAGTAGTTTTCCTGATGTTACACCAAACACACATTTCTTTAGATTGAGTCTAACTTTGTACTCTCATAGTCTTTCAAATATCTTACACACCACTATTGGATGCTCGACTCTAGTCTTGGATTTTCCTAATATGGCATCAACATAGTCTTCAATAATATCATGCATCATATCATGGAATATGATAGTCATGGCTCTTTGATATGTATCTCCCACATTGCTAAGGCCAAACGGCATCACTTGATAGCAAAATATTCTCCATGGAGTGGTGAACATTGTTTTATGTTGATCTTTTGGTGTTATTCTGATCTGATTGTATCCTAAAAATCCATCCATTAATGAAAGCATTTCATAACCTACCATAGAGTCTATGATCATGTCAATATTAGTCAATGGAAAATCATCTTTAGGAAAAGCTTTTTTGATGTCTCAAAAATTAGTAATTTTTTTGATTCCTTCAGGCTTTTTTCTAATAGGTTCTACATTAGTGATCTATTTAGAGTAGTTAATGGATCGGATACATCCTGCTTCTAAGATTTTTTCCAACTCTTTTTTTACTAATACAACATTTTTGAGGATGCATATTAAGTCACTTTTAAATTACAGGTTTGGCATCAATATTAATCATAAGGTGGTGTAGAACGAAGGTGGTGTCTAATCTCGACATGTCAAAATAGACCCATGCAAATATATCCACAAACTCTCTCAATAGAGCTGTAAAAATGTCATGTTCTTCCTCAATGATGGATGCACCTAATTTTATCCATTTTAAGTCTAATAGATTCCTAATGTTTACCTCCATTATATCTTTGAATAGAAGGGTTAAACCATCTTCTAGGATAGTAGGCAATGACTTGAACTATTGAGCTATGTTAGGTTCCTATGTTAGGGCTTGTTTTTCAACTTCTCCTAGGCATGATGAATCTAAGTCTCCTAATGGTAGATTTAGCCATGTAACAAAAACAATTAGAAATTCTTGAAGAATTTGATCAAATACTTGTTACTTAAAACTAATCTTAGATCCATAGGCAAGTTCATCATTGGTGGTCTCTTGGTCTAAATTCAAAGAAGAATAAACACCCCCATTTAGTGGCCCCTAAAATAGGTTTTCACCACTAGACTGGCCTTTATCTTTACTTTTTCCCTGGTCAAAAAGTGCCTCAAAGATGTTTTCACTTTAGGACCTCAATGTTTTACTTATTTGTTTTTGGATAAGGATGTTCACTCACTCTCCAAAATAGGCTACAAGATCTAATGTGATTGAGAATCCTAATTTGTGATCTCCCAATGGAACATTGTCTCTAAGGCCTATGAAATCATAGAATGCCTCATCATTCTAGAACTCATCAATTGACAGATTAGATTCTTATTGGTCCCAATCTATTAGTTAGGGATAATATAATGGCAATGGATGGTGATGAATGGCTTAGGTAAGGGTACAAATGGAATTATTATCAAATAGGTTGGTTTCAATTATGTTATCAAAGATAAGGATATGATTGGATTTTGCTTCACTATCAACATCATCATCACTAGTCTTTAGTGATGAAGCTTGAATAAAATATGTGGGGTTACCTCTAGGCAATTTAAATCCAAGTCCATAAGGTCTTTCATACTTACTCATGGAAATTGGCTTGATTGTTCCTTGTTGATTCATTCCAAGGCCTCTTCTTTCATAATTGTGATGCTTCATGATCCTATTGGGAATAGGATACTTTGCATTTTTATAACAATTAGCTTGGTTATCATTATATAACCATGATTCATCCCCCTCAAGAGGGTCAAGTCCTAGGCCAAATGCTAATAAAAATCTGATAGGTCCCTTATCTTTGTTCTTTTATTGCCAATGCATATGTGGAATGACTTTAGGTTGCCCAAAGGTTTTCAAATTTTGAGGAAAATTGGTGATATGAAATGTGCCATGGGTCACATATTCTCCCAGTCCATTATCTAAAATGGTGAAATGATTAGAAGGATGTGGCATGTGGGAAAGGGAATCTAAGGTATTAGGATCTATGCAATTATTTGATGAAGGATTAATAAGTATATATTATAATTTATCCTACTTGGAACTGGGACTCATACTATATTGATAATTATAGATTTTAAATTTGGCCTCAAGATGCTTACAATGTTCATATAGGTGTAAATCTCTTGGAATACTCACCTCCATCCCTAAGTGGGAAAATTTGATACATTGGTGCAGTGTTGATGGGAGTGCATGAATCTCATGTAAACAAGGCCTGCCTAGAAGCATGTTGTATGATAAATTAAGATCCAACACATGGTAAAGTGTATCATGGGTCAAAGGCCCAATGATAATTGACAAACTAATGGTGCCCTATGATTCTCTTTCTTGATTATCATAAGCTTTGATAGTTATTGTTTCTAGTTGGAGATCTATCATTGTGTACCCATGAAGCTTGATGAGCTTGAGAGACATTATGTTGAGGTTAGATCCATTTTCTAAAAGGACACATTTCACTTTATACCATCTAATATAAAATTCTATATACAATAAGTTATTATGGAGTGGGCCAAGGGAAGACATATCGCTTTGGTTAAATATGACTTGTTGGGTTAGAGCTAGGTGTCCAACCAAAGCTTAAAAGTTATTAGGGGATATGTCACTATCAATAGTGGATTGGGTCAAAAAATCATTCAAGATGTTTTTGTAGATTATTGACATTCAAAACAAATCCAAAATAGAAATTTATGATGGTGTCTTTTGCAATTGGTCCACAATATCAAACTTCTTGTCTTGGTCAGTAGTGAATGGTTTATTCTAAGGCTGAATGGTTGGTTGGATGACAGGCAAAGTGGTGGATGGTTAAGGGCCTACGATAGTAATCTTTGACCCCTAAGTTGTAATTACACAATTAGGATTAAATATTGGACCATTATTGCTAACCGATATTGGAAATGATGTGGGACCAGATAGGACAAGTCTCAATTTTTGATAGACTTACATGTGGTCATGTGGCAAGAACAAGTTATCACTATAAGATCCAAAAGTAGAAGTCCTACTTTTTTGGTTTGCATGTATGCACTCCCATGTCAAAAAAGGATTATCCATGTGATTTGGCTAAATAGTATTATTTAGCAATGGTCTAGGTTGATTAGTGCTTGGTCTAGAATTAATTGAGATGGTATTAACACTACCCCCTATAATATGACCTACAACCCTATTGTAGTCATGTGTAACTACATGGTAGGTTTTTTGGTTGTTACCGTTCTAACCTTGGTTTTATCCATTGTTTTGTCATTGTGGATTTCATTGCTTATTTTCTTTGATTTTGATACTATTAATTTTGTTGTTACACTAGCCATTATTATTATTGCTGATTGTTCTACTACTATTGATTTTTATGTCAGGGAAAGGGGTTTTGATAAATCCCAAGAGTTTGATTGGAAGTGGAAGCACCATTATCCAATTTTATCTCCCCATTCTCCAACATATTCTTGATTAAATGCTTGATTTAGACACATCTTCATAAATTATGCCCATTAACCCAATGATAGTCACAAAGTTCATTTTCTCGATGCCAATCAGGGTAAGGAATGCCTTGCAAATAATGCTTTAGTACAGGCCAACTAATCAAATTAGCAGTAGCAAGCTTGTGAAATATAGACTCAATAGGTTCTCCTAGGTTACTAAAGACACGATGTGTAGGGATGGTTCTTCTAGGAGGAGGGGTTTGCAATGGTAAATATTATTGTATTTTTTATACAAGTCTTGGTTGTTGCACTTATGACATTGGTTAGATAGGTTTCTAGGTAGGATTAAGCTAGAAAGGTGGTGTAGATGATATTTTCATAGTTTGTACATGATGAGATTTGGTTACTCCATTTCCCACAACATTCCTATTTTAGTTGAATTGCTTCGGTCTTTCATGATTATTGGCCTGTGTTGGTTGTGATGCTTGCACTTGAATGGGATGTTTGTCATTTCCATGATTGGTACCTTAATTTTGATTAGTTGAATTAAGCTTGATAACCAATTTATTGATGAGCACTCCTTCGATCAACAAACCTTTATCAATGATCTCTTTGAATGTATGTGCACATTGTAGTTCTAGATGATAGGCTATCTCACTATGAAAAATTTTAGTAAACACAATAGCTAATTATTTATTTGGTAAACTATGGGTGAAATGGCTTGCAAGGGCTCTCTATCACTATAAATAACTTACAAAACTCTCCCCAAATTTTTGCTTTGCTTTTGTCATGTCTACTAATGAAATCTCATACTCAAGATTATAGGAAAAGTGTTGTATAAATTTATCTAAAAGATCATCAAAGTCCATTACTAAATTCTTGGGAAACTCCAAAAACCACTTCAAGGCTTGTCTAACTAGGCTCCTTAGAAACAATAGCAAAAGGTATATGTCACTATATGCCACTAGCTGACATGTGACAAATAATTCAGTCAAATGGGCCTTAGGGTCACCTTTCCCTTTATACTTATCAAACTTGGGTTGTTTTTATCTTGGATTAAATGGTATCTATAAATAGTCCATATTGAATGGATAAGACCACACATCATCCAATTTTAACTTCTTAGTCTGCTTCCACCTGAATGGTAACAATCACATCCTTCATCTATTGCAATTCGTGGGATAGGAAACTGGAAGGGATATTGGTTTGAGTGAGAATTTGGGTTTGGATAGATGGTTGGGAGGTCACAAGTAGAACACTTTGGCCAGGGTATGATGGAGACACCCATTGAGGTACATTGGCTTGGTTAGGGAATGGACCAAGAATACACATACATGGATTGGGATGTATTTGAAATTACACATTTGGATACATGATATTCTAGTTTGGGTTGGTGATAAAGGTTTGAATTAGAGGATTTTTATGGTTGGGATAATGGGATATAATTATATTGTGCCTACTATGGTTGAAAAGGGACATGCTACTGACTAATCAAACCTTATTATTGAGTGGGAACTTGTGAACCAAGAACTTGTCTCTAGATTTGTGGCACATTTTAAACCAATGGTTATCTAGTAGCTACCTAAGAAACATGAGGACCTCCTTGTTGCATGAATCCTTATGAGGAAGTGAAAGTAGGTTGCTAATTTAGCATCTATCATGGACCAATATTCACACACTATTGAATATTCATTACTTGGTTTTGAATTGGCATATTAGTCTATGACTTAAGAGGTATGTTCATCATTACCTGGTGAGGTGGAATATTTGTTACCCCTAGTTGAGGTGGTAATGTATTCAAACTTTGTTATATTGATACACTAGACTGCATCTGTAATTTTGGAATACTACTTACTATTTTCTAAGGGGGAGTAGGATTCATCACACTTTGTCGTTGAGGTGTAACATTAGCCATTATTTGATTATCCAATCCTATAGGTTGTAAAATTGAGGTAGCAGTTGGTTGAGGGTGGAGTATAGAAACTCTTATTCCTTGGTATGATTATCTACTCATGATATTAACTATAGAAACATGTTGTTGGCTAGTTTTTTGTGCATTAGTACCACTTTGATCAAGATTGGACATTGTTTGCACATTATTTACTATGTTTGGCTCACTATTCAGCGTAGAAGCTGAAGACACTTATTCAATAACTAGCATATGTATCAAGTTATCTATCAAAGTAGTTTGTACAAATGGGTCAAAACTTGGAATTTCTTGTGCATTTAATTCCATCAACACTCTTGTTGAAGGAACTAGGTCAATGAGGGGCTTACTCACCATGTTCATCTAATTAAAATCACATGCTACATTTAGATAGGTTTTATATGATATTTGAATTTGGTTAAATTGATCTTCCATGATGTTTTTACCTTGATTAGATATATTGGGGTCTTGGTATGTTGTTTGGACTAGAGCCATAGGATTGTTAAAAGAAGCCTGTTGATCGTAAATGATATTATGAGGCACTCTTACTAGACTTGGTAAATTTTCATGGCGAAGTCTACTAGAAACTTAGCCCCTACCTATATGGCCCTAACCAAAATCTCATCTTTGTTCTCTAGCAAATGTTGATCAAACAAAAATGGATCATACATGGAAGTTGTATTGGTAGAGTATGATTATTGGAGTACTAGCTCAGCCACTATTGGTATTGTGACTAAGTATTGTGTGCATTATTCTTGGTCCTGTTCTATGTAAGGTGGTGTGTTAACCAAATAGTTAGCTAATGGATCTTGGATTTGTACCCCTAATTGATTATTATAATATGGATAAGAATCCATCTCATAAGAAATGTTATCCGCATAGGGGTCTTGTGCCATTTCTTCTTGCGTAACTACATTACTAATCCCTGGATTATGCATGAGTCCACTACAAGTGTAGGTGATTACATGTTGGGATCCATAGTCAATGCTTGGTGATAAAAGGTCAAAGAGTTATAAAAACTCTAAGAAAGACATAATCTAAAAAAAATAATGCCTTCAACTTGGTCTATATTTGTCAAAAAAATCAAAAGGTTTATTCAAATATTTTTGAAGAAATAAGCTAGAGTGAAGTATCTAACATTTCACTATTTACACAAATATAAGTAAGTAAATGGACCAAAAATTAGAATGCCAAACTCTAAGGTTGAAGTGTTTCAAATTAGTCTAATCTAGGAATTTAAAATTTTCTAGGTCTTTTGGCCAAATGCAGAGTTAAAGGCATGTCCTACGACTCTTGGCCAAACAACATCAAAAGCTAGACTTTTGAAAAATAGATGAATATTTTAATATAATAAATTTGAAACACTTCTATCAAACACTAGTTATTCAATTCTTGGACATGAACTTAATCAACTAGGTATAAGGTATTAAACAAAAGGCACTTTTATCAATAGTTTATTTTCTCACAAATAGTGGTATAAGACTTGGTTCTTTTGACAAACAGGCTAGACAAAGGTGAACACTATAATTGTGCTTTAGATAAAGGATCAAAAGAGTACACTTGGATTGGTCTGAAAGTGCAAGAACAAATTTGGAATTATATGCAAAAAGGGATATGAAATAAAGTTTTAAATGATTTGGGTAGTGTAACGACACCATATTACCCAAAAGGTATGATAACCAAGTTTGTTTGAAAGACTCTCTAAGGCAAAGACATTTTTCCACAATTTTGACAACATAACACTACCTTTCTTAATTCAAAATGTTGTGGTACATAGACTAAGTCTATCAAGTGATGATAATGATTATGAGTCTAAAACGGCCTTCAACCTAAATTGGAAATTAAACCTAAGTTCCCTCAAGTTTAGTGTAAATAGTGAACCTGCTTAACACATCAACCCTATGAACTTGTAAAGGTGTAATTTTGAATTTAAATTATAAGTGAAGGACTTAAAAAACTTTGGTAAAGGTTTAGACTCAATTGGGTAGCATAACTATGCCAAAGTGGATGATATGACTCTCAAGCTTTTGATGCACATTTGAACAAGGCAAATGGATGATCTCATGTGGGAAACATAATACCTCTTTCTTAGAAAAATGAGGACCATGTGTTGGGTTTGGATTTTTTGTTTACACCAAGTTTTCACTCCAAACAAGAGTTCAATCTAGGACAAGACCAACTAACTAATTTCCCTTAGATCCTAAACTGACAAGGTTACTTGGTATTGTTGGAATCCATTAATATACATCATTTGAGAGGATTTTAAGTGTTCATCCAAAAGTAAATGTGCATTATATAGTAAGGTTTTTACACCCCCCTTCTCTCAAATGACAATACTATGACATGGACCTTGAGGTGCACCTTACACCAATAATACTTCCATGGTAAGTGGGGATTTATCTAAAATCTAACAATTTTTTTAACAATCTAGGGAAATCAATTACACAATGACTTTCATGTCAAATAATGCAAAATAAAAGCATAGATTTTGGGTCTGTATCACTCAACTTGTTGTAAAAAGGTCTAGTCCTTTTTGAAACCACTACATCCTACTATTGTCTCAGTGTAGTGCAATGTCCAAAGTGCCACTACATCTTGTGTGTAACTCCAAAGGAGCCAAATGAAGCCAATATCGAGAGATGAAATCCTAGGTTAAAGCTTCCCTAAATAAATATTTGGAGGTGATAAAGTCCCCCTCATAAGCCCAAATGCATAAAAATAAAGAAAGCATGAAAGTAGAAAGACTTTAGAGTTGTTTTCAAGGTCATCCAAACTTTGGAAAGTTTTTTGAGAGTGCTTTAGATTAACTTCTTTCTAAACCTTGGACTAGGATACTTGCAATATAAATGGCACTTTTGATTCCAAGGGTTCCCTATAGGGGACAAATGGAAGAGCATACATGAAACATTCCTCTTTTTTCCAAACAAAATTCAACTAAAAAACTATTGCAAGAAAAAATTGACAAGTGTGTTCAATTTTAAACCCAAATACTTCACATGACAAGATTCATATCTCCAAAAAAAGTATGAAACCCTAAGCTTGCTCCTCAAGTAGAATGGTGGATAAGCAAATGTGCAATATATCTTACTTATTCTTTTCCCTTCTAAATAATCGTGAAATGATTATGTATATATAGGTGGATTTAGCCCTAATCCCTTATAAAAGTTTTAGCTGATAATGTTAACCCAATTGACCTAGTATTTTTATTTAAAATAACTCACTAATTCATGGGCTAGGTCAGCCAAGAGTTGACCTAAACCCTAAATGAGTTTCAATATTAAGAGTGCAAGATTGACCTAGTCAACCTAGTTATTTAAATTACTAAAAGGGGGTTTACTTTAGGAAAAGGGGTACTGAAGGTGTTAAAATGCTAGAGGATTGCACGAAAGAGAATAAAAAGCTTTAGGTAATGGTTTTTAGGAGACAAGTGTGTAGATAGTAAGTGGAAAAAGGGATAATAATCTTAAAAATCACTAATGGTCTACCCACCTCTTTCTCGATGTACCCCTTAAGGCATGCACTCAGAGAGTTTGAGACTTGGTAGGTTCCTTTAAGATAAAGAGCATCATTAATTGATAAAATTTTAAAAATATTATGTGTATATATATGTCCTAATCGAATCTCATCACATGTCATGTAAGTGTGACATGGGATGGTGTTTCATAAATATAACATCATGACACATAATGTTGATGCTAAATAAAGTGTATTAAGGAGAAAATAAGATAAATGAAAGGATATAATTGAAAAACACATACTTTTGCTTACCTTAGTGTTGTAGATAAAGAAATAGATGCAAGAGATGTGAAGGCATCTAATGTAAGGAACATTAGGTGAACCTATTGAGATTAGTGCAAAAAAGAGTGAAAAATAAAGAAAAATATAATATAGGAATATAATAGTGGAAAATATTCTATACAACATTAGGATTTCAAAACTTTTTATGATTTGAAAAATGAGTTAGTAAAAACAAAGATATGATTAAAATAAAGAATTTGATAGTAAATATTTGAAGGGTAAATAATTGTGAATAGTAACATTAAATAGGGTGAAAAGGAATTCATTTGATATTGTTTGACTATTCTAAGAGAAAAATAGAGCTTTGAAATACCTAGTGAAAGTTGAGAGAGCCAAGATGGTGAGGAAATGATAGATAAGATGAGGAGGACACCTAATGGCCACAATGGGTGGAACACAGGTAAACAACTAAGAATTTTAAATTTGTTTTGAATATTTTATTTAAAATTAAGTGTTTTATATAAATTTTTAATTTAAACCAAATACAGAAACTAGAATGAACCTTAGGAAGTTGTTAAGGAAACTAAAGGCCAAATGGGGACCTAGGTTTGAAAGGGATTAGATAAATAAATGTTGAAGGAATTTATTACAAAAACTCAAAGGATCATCAATTTGAAATGACTAAGTCAACCCAATTGACCTAATAGGTAGAAATTCAGGGTTTGGAATGGTTGACCTAGTAGGTATAGGATGACTTAGTTGGTTGGAGAAGAGGGATGATTTAGTACCTCATGGTCAACTTAGTTGGTCAAGTAAAAAGGCTGACTTAGTATTAAGGGGGGAAATCAAAGGGATGACTTAGTTTTTTATGTTCAAATGGCCAACCTAATACTATTAGGTCAACTTAGTTAGTTACTAAGTGGCCAATATAGTACTTTGGCCTAGGATACCTAACTAAATACTGTAATGGCCAATTAGATGAAAAATAGGTCAAATTAGTAGAAATGAATAGATTAAGGAAAGAATTGGTAATTTTTGTTAAAATTTAAAGGAATGTATTTTGATTATGAGTGACATAGAAGTCTAATACATATTTTGTTGTTTGATAGTTGTAGGTAAATCAACTATTTTGGTGATTGGTGGATGCATCATGTCTACCAAATTTATTGGATCCCCTATCAAATGTGGACAAAGCTAGATTGGTCATGCTAGGCTTGGGAGGCATCATGGAGATGCAATGATTTCCACTAAGTATTAATCTAATGGTCATGTTCATGGGAGCCTAAGAATGCTTAATCAATAACTTTAGATGGGTGGTGGATGGGGATACCATAGAGGTTAGTATCACATTAGAAGATGTTCATGTGTTACTTGGACTTCTTATAAGGAGGAAATCAATGATCATAGGAATATCAGATGATTAAGAGGAGAGGAGAACATTAACTTGATAGGTGACATGTTTAGATAGGAATTACCTAGGATTGAGGGTGATTCTAGTTGATGTCTATATTGAACATATTCTATTTGTCTAGAAGAGTGTGATATGGCTTGTGACAATATGAGTGTTGTGTCACAAGTTAGATGGTAAGGTATCACTATATGTGATAGCCTTCTGCTAGTTGATATTGGAGTAGGGCTACTCTATGACATGGGTTATATTATCTAATTTAAGCTCATGCATGATATGTATGAGATGTTTTCCAGAGGGTATAATACCATTGAGATAGTGGTATTACTAAGTGCCTAGATATATGAGAGGTTCTTGATGTATCATTCAGTTAGGTTACCCTATGTGGTTGATGATAAATTACCTCAGGTTTTGAGATGGAGATAAAATCAAGTGACATGGGTCATGCCCCATTTGTTAGTTTTATAAATGGTCACACAAGGAGATATCATGTAACATCCTTATGCCAACATTATAACTATTTGGCTGATTTGGGTGATGGTAGCACTAGAATTAACATGAGTATAGATTATGAGCCACTACACATGGTGGGTATAGCTGCATCTAGTGGCATACTTATTAGGATAGTTCAAAATCCCTCACCTAGTGGATCCTATAGTGCTGCCCACATTTTAGGCTCAACGTGAAAGAGAGTTGAGGTGGAAAGGAGGAGGAAGAACACCATTCATAAGACTAGAGATCAGATCATGGTATGAGAAACCATAGACAGGTTAAGCATGACACTTGATAGCTAGAGAGGGTATGGACATAGATGTAAGTGTGCCACAAGTACCATAAATAACACCATAGTAGGAAGAGTGGTGACCACCTTAGTCATACCATTGATGGAGATGCTAGTGGAAAGAGAGAGAATAAAGGGTGGTCATCCAAGATGACCCATCATTTGGCATAGGATAGAGTTGGTCAATAGAGACACCACTGAGATAAGGCTTGAGATGGGCATAGGTGGTGACCTTAGGGTTTGATTTGATTAGGAGGTGTCTCATAGATGAGGTGATTTAGGTACAAATCAATGGAGAGACTAGGTTCGATGATCAAGTAGATAGGAAAATGGTGATTAGTACACCCAGATAGGTAATACATGGTTGAAATTTGTTTAGGCTTTGACAATAGAGTACTAAATATATAAGATTTGTTTGATAGATTATAGATAGATAGATTTTTAGATATATCTATGATCTAACATCTATCTAGTTTGATTTTTTTAGATCCATTAGATGAGAAACAGACTAGATTAGGATCCCTGGTGATGGGAGCACTCTATGATATTATAAATGGGGTGTTGGTGACATACGACCCTACCACATTAGATGATCATGTGGTACCATCTACCCTAGCTCAAGTGAGTTGGTTCAGATTAGTAGGGGAGGCCATAAGGTGGATACAAACATGAAAACATGGGATACATCCATTAGAAAGGGTAGAAGAAGGAGAGACATAGGCATGGCAGGCCTTGGCTCATGAGAGAGCCATACATTTGGATACCATAATTTAGTGAGGATAGGTATAGGCCTAGGTGACCAACCTATAGAGATAGGTAGTAGGATTGAGATCTCGGACATATTCATTACATTGTACTACTTAGAGGGGAATTTCAAAGGCATCGATGGGTAGTGTGGCTAGGCCACAAGATAGACATGATAGAGCCTAGCCTTAGAGCTGGAGAAATGTATTTTTGTACTTTGTATCAAAAAAACATGATATATATATATATATATATATATATATATATATATATATATATATATAGCTTATGTTGATAGTTGGATGTTGATCTTATTTGTTTGTATTATGTTTGTGTTTTTGGATACATGGATATATTTATTTTAAACACATTTATTTTTATTTTATTTTATATGTTATAGGAAATATATGTGTTTTGTTTTCTTTTATAGAATTATGTAGGACACATGCATGGTTAAAAATAAATAGGAAAGAAGACTTGGCAAAGTATAATTAATCAAAAATAAATGTACTACACACTATTTCACTTTGGGAAATGTGTAATAAAAAGAAGATGATTAAGTATAAGAAATAAAAGAGTGATAAACAAGAGAGAAAAAATATGTTTTGTAAACCATGAAAAAAATTTGGCACCAAATTAAAACAAGTAAAATCACACTAAGTCACATTGGGAAGTATGAAAATAATGTAATAAAATGAAAAGCACATGAAAGAATAATGGTAGAAAAATAAATTAATTAAGTCAATAAATCATACTAAATCATGGTGAGAAGTATAAAAGAGAAACAAAATTGGCAAAAATGGTTTTAAATTAATCACACTAATTCAAGGTAGGAAGTGTAAAAAATCAAGAAAAATGGTTGGATTATTACATGCAATCAAAAAATAAGAAGTTAAAAGTGAAGGATGAATGAATGAAGTAAGCATAAAATATACTAAATTAATATGGGAAGCATGTTAATGACATATAACTCATAATCAATCAGATCTTATCTCATATTTGACATATGTAATTTTTTTGTGACTTGGATATTAGAATTTTTTTGGATGAATATCCATGATCTTACACTACAACTCTTAAAGGGAACACCAATAAGGTAGAAATAATTTGAAAATATGGTAAAAGAGGATTTTTGGAATGGTAATATGAAAATTTGGTAATTTTTTAGGAAGGTTAGGTCCTATACATGTTCTTACAATGTAAGTCACAAATGGAATCCTTAGGGAAGTGATCAGTGAACAAAAAAATATTTCTTAGGGGAAAATATTAGGGTTATAGTAAGTGAAAGAGGGAATTTAAGGATCATAACATAGGCATCATATTATAAGACCTTAGGAGATATGAGGCATGCTAAGGATATGAGAAGACACTAAGTGACTAATGACCATCAAAATACAAAGGATAAATGTTCGCTATAGACATAAAGCTATGTAAGCAAATAAGTATGCTACTAAGATCAATTCATATGGGTTGTTTTGAATAAGAAAATTAAAATGGACCTACCTTCCCACAACATGTTCCTCATTCCTCTGGACCCTTATAGATTTATCGATCTATTACAAAAATTGGGTACTTTCCTGAGAAAGTAAGTAGCATTAAAAGATTTGTTTATTCTTCTTTTCTAATCTACTAGCCTACCACACTCCAATTTACCTTGACTATATTATGAGGTCAACTATGGAGTTTGAGATTTGATTATAAACATGATTGTGCTTAAAATCATATCTTTTAGTGTAATTTGACTTTTGATAATTTTTATTGTTACCTTTTAGATCATTACCTTTTGTTAAATGATTTAGATTTTGAATGTTTTTATGGATTTTTAAGACTCCTCCTCCATATGGATATAGAATGAAAAATAATGAGAGATACACATGAATGATCTTTAGGCTTTGGCTAAAGGAAGCTAAGTATCCAAAGATAAGATGGACTAGAACACTTAGTCTTAATGATGAATGAACTAACATGTTATCTCAAGTCTCAACCATGTGTATGATTAATTTTTGAAAAGCAATAAAGGGGAATAAGGGGATGTCCAAAGTGGACCGGTAAAAGGAGATTATAATGAGTTGAATTATTTGCTAACTGATCACATGGTAAATAAGGAATGACTAAAGGGAGTAAGGTTTGTATATCCAAGTTATAATAACAATTATTTGTGTTTATAGAGATAAGATAGAAAATAATCATGAAAAAGAACAAGGGAGTCATAAGAAATTAACTCAAGAAGAAAATAATGCAAAAAATAATCTATAAGAAAACATAATGACATCAAAAGCAATATAAAGTGCAAAACCAAAGTCAACATGTAAGATAGATAAGAATTTGACACAATGTCAAATAATATGAAAATAGATAAATGTAAAGTTGGAGCACACATCCAGTCCAAATGAAAATGTAAGAACACCATGCATGTGTTCATAAATAGTGATATATTTATCAACACATATTATTCATAACATTTCATAAGTCTCTATGAAGTTTAATGAAAATTGAAACTAATGTCTCATAAATCTTTAGTGAAAGTTAAGAAAATACTTCACATTAAATCTCCATGATGGAAAATGTAAGAATGATTGAAGGATCATGTTGATGAAGGTTATCATGCAGGGGATGCTCAAAAGAATGCATGAGAGTGGATTTTATGGGAGATGAAGGGGTCACCATTGGGGAAGGAGGCATGGGTAGAGGATGTTTGACATGGTCATTTGTGTCTTAAGTTTTCATTAATGTCAAAGAGAGCATGTGGTACTATTGCATGAGTGACAAAGTGATCAGATGGATAGCTTAAAGAGATATGGCACAAGTGTAGGTCTATCAAGATAAATAAGAGCTTTTGAGTCATCCATAGATGTCTTGTAATAGATTTGGTATGTTTTTTGATCTTTTGGAATGATAAAAATGCATCTTATAGCTTAAGAGAAGCTAGACTGTCACTACACATCATGCAGATATAAAAGATTTAGCAAGTTTAAGCATTTATTTTAACTATGTAGAATGTCAATATTAGTTAAATGATTACATGGACATGTTATCTATGGTGCCAAGTTGCTACACTAAAAATGTGGAGTCTTGAAGTGTTTTCTATATCAAGTTATAAAGCTTGAAAGTTTCTCTAGAAAATTGAGATGGGATAAAGACCATCAAGTTTAATCACATGAAATTCTAAGGTCATTGGTATATAAGATCCAATGATGAGTGCTTAATCACACATATTAAGATCAATGGTGAGTATGAATTAAACATGTCAAAGTTTACATTCACATGTGACAATTGTCATAAGATCACTAGTCTAATAAAATATCAATGGTGATTAGTGGTTTGTACTGATGAAGATCAATGGTGCATGACAAGTTAAAGAGTCAATGATGCATGTAAGATTGCCAAGTGGTATAAGCATAAGGAACTATTAATAAAGTTTTAAAATTCATGCAAGGGTTCCAAGTGTCATAATCTTAGGAGTTCTAAGCAAAATATAATGGTGATAACTACAAGATAAAGAATAGGCTACTTAGCAGAGATCAACAGTGTGTATGTGGTCAATATTGCCAGAAAGCACAAGATGAGGTCAACATGTTCGACATTTAACATTTAGATAGTGGAGCACTATAAGCTAAATTTTGATCTACTTCTAAATAATATTTAAGGTGTAATTTGAGCAAGATGAGAAAATATCATGAGATGTGTTCTAAGTGACCGAGGTTTAAATTTGACCATTTGGATTTAAATATTTGAATTTAATGAAGGAAAGACCAATGCTTAGTTTTTGAGAAATAACCCTTAATTTATGTATAAATTGATGTTGTAATAGCAATGAAAGTTGTTGAAGACTTCAAGGTACATCTTTAAATATTCATTTTTAAGGTTTAAAATTTTTTTACAGTCAAAGTTATTGATCTCCAAAGTTGATAGTGTGTTCGTTCATACTCTACAAGTAACTTGAGAAGGGTAATTGAGTTGTTCTTGATCATATTTTGATGTTTTAAGATTAAATAACTATCAGAGAGTGTTTTAGACTCCGTGAGGACTAATTTGTGGATTATGAATGTTTGATTAATAATATTTATTATAATCAAAGGCTTAAAAGGTGACTGTGTGTTTGTTCCTAGTGATTATGTGTACAAAATATTGTTTGAGAAAATTAAGCTTTATCATATTGGTGCTATGATGATTTTTATCACTTAAGGATGACCTATAGATTTTTTTTCATGGTTATATGTATTTTAAATTGTTCCTATGTTCTTAGTTTGCTCAAAGAAGTGTCAAAGAGGTGAATGGGTCTTTATAGGACCTAAAAGGTGACTTGAACCTATTTGAAATAGGGTTGTGCTTAAAAGTGACCCATGTTATATGCCTTAAGGGTGAAGGAATCTATTGTGGCTGACCGAGATGGTTTTTATCATAATAATCATTCAGAATATATAAAAGGTGAAACCAAAAGTGATGGTTTATAAACTTTTGGAATAAGGCTTGAGGAGTGAAGATAGGTACATATGTGATATTGAGCAGAGGAATATTTGAACGAGAAGGTGCAAGTCAGTGAGGACCATCAAAGAGTGAAGAGAATAAATTATGCTTGTCTAATTAAGTTTATTAAGGTGAAAAAATATGTCTTTAGACCTAATGAGCCCAGAAGATATAGTTTAAGTAAGTTAGCCTAAGAGGCAACTTGAGAGAAATTGGAGGTGAAGAGTATAGACAAAGGTTATAATCATTAATTGAAGAATAGAAATAGGTGTTCAAGGTGATGTATTCAAGTAGCTAATTGGTTTCTTTTTTGTATAGGGTGTTGGTTCCTCCTTTTAATTTAAAGCCTGCTAAAGTTATAGTTGTGTGGGTGCTCAGCTAGATAGGGGAAGTAGCTCCTTGTGAGATTGGTGTCTCACTAAACTAAGAAATGGGTGTTTCTTAATTAGTGGGTGCTGGTCTAAATGTTGGATCTTGTTATTATAGGACTATATTCCATTTTACAGGGTTCAGTGGAATTTATAACCCAAGAAGATTTCCCACATATATGTTACATTCATGTGATGTATGCTCTTATGTATGCTTTGGATGCATGTGCTTTCATGTTTATTTTGCTTGATTAGGATTTATGTATGCTGAATTTTCAAGAGTTGGGAATTGAATTGGATTATCTTGCATCATTGATTCATCCCCAACCCTCTCAATGATTGTACCTCTAATAACTGGTGTTAGATTAGAACCTTCATTGTAACTTTAACCACTTGAAGTTGATCCAAGGTAAAATATGGGTAAGCAATTGAAGAAAGATAATCAAGATTTGAAGTCTCAATTAGAGGTTACTTATGCATGTCTAAAATCAAGAGATGAAACATGCAATTAGCTCAAAGCATAGTTTAAGAAGTACAGTGGTAAGATGAGAGAGTATGATCAAGAAGAAGCTTAGAAAAATATCATGGCCTCAAAATTTAAGGCTATTATGAATGAATATATCAAGCTCAATAAGGAACTAAAATCCTTGAAGTCAATCTCAAGATCAAAAGATGATAAGGAAAATATCATCATGTTTGATGAATAAATTTTCTATGATAGTAAGGAAGAAGAAGTTGATCTAGAAGCTAAGATCATAAGTTTACTTAGAAAAATGAAGGATCAAAAGAAGATAAATTATAAAATGATAAATATGATCAAAGGTCTTAAAGCACAAGTCATATCTCTTAAGGAGAGTTTGTTAGGAAAATCCATGAGAGAGGAAAATGAGAATCAAGCATTGATCAAGTCTATGGAAGAGAAACCATAGAGATTAAAAAATGACATGGAAAAAAAGGATAAGGAGGATAAGGAGACCATCAAAGATCTCAAAACTCAATTAGAAGAGACAAATGCCAAGTTGATTTCAAAGCAAGGTGAGCATGATAAGTTGAAGTCCAATCTTGATTCTATAAATATTATTAAAGAGGAAGTATGCAAATGGAAGAATTACATGACTAAAAAATCTAAGAGGGATAATGATAATATCCAAGTCCTCAAAATTTAGTTAGAGGATGCAAGTTCAAGTATGAAAGATAAAGAGAATCTAAGCATTTAATTAAAGATCAAGCTAGATTCATTGAAGGATGAGTATGACAAATTTGTTATCAAGGTAAACAAGATTGAGAAAGATCAAGAGAGGTTAGCTCAAGATAAGAAGGATGCAAGCACTAAGATCAATAATAAAATATCCATTAGGGATCCAAGTTCCATGAGGGATGAAATTTTTTTAATGGTTGTTATTATGCTTATCTTAAATTTGGTCATAAGGAAAGAAACTATAGAATAAAAAGTAGTTGGTCAACTAGAGGTATGGATAATGTGGTCTTATATAGTTGTCATGACATGGGACATATTACTATTTTCTTCCCCAAAATACATGAGAAAAGATCAACCTAGGTATGGAGACCTAAGACAATTGAGCTTGAGCATAATGAACCTAAGAGATAAGATGTTATGTTTGCTAAGATTTAGAATATTCATTAATAAGAATGTATGAATAATTCAATTTCTTTATATTATCATCAATTTGGTCATATTTTAAGATATTTTATAAGAAAGGTCTCAAGTCATAAGAAGAAGGTGCATGGACATCCTAGTGTGCTCAAGAAAGGTCAATCCTTGGTATAGAAACTTAAGGAAGTGGAAACCATGAAAACTAATTCAATTGAGCTAAAATATCAAGGTGGACTATTTGATAAATCAAAAGAGGAATCAGATATGAAGAAGGTTAAATAATTTCAAGAGAATGTGTCATTTTTCAAGATGGAAAATGAGAATCAAAAGTTAGTTCAAGTCAAGCTCAAAGAAAAGACCAAAGTAATAATTGAGGCTAATTCTGAGCTATGTATGGATCCAAGAGAACATCTTGCTATTATTGAGCAAGTTTCATGCAAGGAACATTAGTTTTCAATGCCCATTCATGAGGTGCTTTCTTTAGATGAAAAGGTATGTCATGAATCCATGTTGTCTCTATATGTTGACAATCTAATCTTAGAAGAAAAGGAGAATATTGTAATGGATAACCATGTTAATTTTCTTAATCCTAAGAAGAAGAAGAGGAACTATTAGTATCAAATGACCAAGGAGGAAAAGTAACATGAGTATTTTTTGGAAACTCCTAGTTTCACATTGTTCTAGGACATTATGGGTCAGGCTGTCTCTATCTAGGCTTCAAGGAGACACTTGACAAGCAAGACGAAGCATGGTGGATACTAGTTGAGATTATGATTGATGTTGTAGGATAATGGTATCATTTGAATATGTGTGTGTCTAAGTGGGAGAATATGTGAGATTTTCCAGTCATGGTTTAGATATGAAGAAGTCTACTACAATTGTGTATTCAAAAAGAAAGATGTTTCAATAAGGTGTTTCTTTATGTTGAGAGATTCATTAATCTTGTGGTGACCTCATAATATCATGAGAGAATGTACTAGAATATTGTGGAAAGACATGAATTTTTATGATCTGAAATATAATTACTTTCTAAGTTGTTCATTTCAAGATCTAGACTAAAAGTATCTATGCTTAAGGTATGTTTAGGGATTTTGATTCTGATGGTCTGCAGGCAGAGTATGGAGATTTCAAGGTGTCATTTGAAGAGTTACAAGTTTTAAAGGTGTCTTAGTATCATAAAAAGGCATGATTAATTATTTTAGATGTACTTTAGGTGGTTTAAAGCCTTGAAGGTCTTTTATCCACAATTGGAGAATTTTGTTTGCTCTTGGGTTTCCTAGTTTGTGCTTAAGGATATGCTGGTAAAAAACCATGGTATAAGAAGTATGGATTCCCAAAATCATATATTATCAAAATTTGATCCATATTTGTACATTGGTGACCTATAGGTGTGTAATAAGTTTCAATTGATGCAGTTGAATGGAAGATAGTATGTTGACCATTTTTATTTTATAAACCTAGTGTTTTGATCTTTGTTGGAAAGTGGTTTGCCTAATGAGTTCATATCTGAGGCTTCTTAATTAGTTTAAATGGCCAAATGGGTGCTAAAAAAAGTTTCAAAATCATCTGAAAGTGTGTGGTGTCTTCCATATATGAGAATTAGTGTAAATTGAGGGCTAATTAACTAGAAGGTTTGTGAAGGAGATATGATGTAAAAGCAAAGTTGGAAGATGATTTTTGGCTCAAATAATAGGTCACATGAGTTTACTTCAAATATATAATTTCAAGTATTAAAGGTGCATACATAGAAAGATATGGGTGTTTCAAGGTTTAGGTATGGCTACTAGGCCTATATGTAAGGCTAGTAAAGATGAGAGTGGTCTTTGGTCATTTTATCCAAATGACAAAGGTATGGTTGATCTTGAATAAGTTTGTTAGGGTTTTTTTTTGCATCTTTTCTATTTGAAGATTGGCTTGTTCATATGTTGGTAATCATGGAAGTAACATAAAGTAATAAGGTATGAAGGTAAGTATGGAGATGGTCTAAAGGTGCTCAAAGGATGCCTAAGCTCAGAAGATATGTATGATCAAAGAAGAGTTTAGTCATGAAGCATGTGTGAGATTTTTTTATAAGTATGGTCTCAGAATAGATGACATGAGATGGAGCATAATGTTAGGGGGAGGTTTCTAAGCTTTGTGAGTTATTTATTAGGTCTAAGGATTAGATAAGTATATATTCAAATTGATGCATGTCAAAAGGGGAATAATTGATCCATATGCCAAAAAGTATGTAAGCATCTTGAGCATCTTAATTTTGAATGCACATATGATAATGATGATTGCTGGCATGTTGAGGAAGAGATCCTTTGTCATTAATGTCAAAGGGGGAGAAATATCAGAATGGAGGAATTGTTCAGATTGAGAGAAGACATTTTGAGTGTGGTTTTTGATCAATGACAAAGGGGGAGATTATTGAACATGGTCATTGGGGTCTTAAGTTGTCATCAATTTCAAGGAGATCATGTGATACTAGTGCATGAATGATAAAGTGATCAGATGGATAGATTGAAGAGATATGGCACAAGTGTAGGTATATAAGGAAAAAGAAAAGGTTTTGAGGCATCCATAGATGTTTTGGAGGAACTCTGGTATTTTTTGTGATATTTTGGAACGATAAAAAAACATCTTCTAGCTTAAGAGAAGCTAGACCATCACTACACATCATGCAGATATAAAAGATCCAAGAAGTTTGATTATTTATTTTAGGTACATAGAAAGTAAATATTAGTCAAAGGATTACATGTAGATGTTGTATATAGTGGCAAGATGCCATTTTAAAATTTTGGATTCTTGAATATTTTTCTAGCTCAAGTTATAAAGCTTCAAATTTTCTCTAGTATACTTTGATGGGCCAAAGACCATCAAGTTTAATCACATTAAATTCTGAGGTCATTGGTCTAAAACATCCAATGGTGAGTGATTAATCATATATATTGAGTTCAATGGTGCATATAAGTCAACATGTCAAAGTTTTCATGTGTAGGTGACAAGTGTCATAATCTTTCTAGTTTGACAAAAGATAAATGGTGAGTGGTGGTTCATACTGACAAAGCTCAATGATGTAGGACAAGTTAAAAAGTCAATAATACATGTGAGACTACCGAGTGGAACAAGCACAAGGGACTATCAGTAAAGTATTATTAAGGCAAGTAAGGGTATCAAGTGTCATAATCTTAGGATTTGTAAGCAAGATCTAATGGTGAGGGTTAAAAGATAAAGACCAAGCTACTTAGCAAAAATCAATGGTGCATATATGGTTAAGTTTACAAAAAGCATGAGATACGGTCAACATGTTTGAGGTTAACATTTAAACAATGGAGCAATGTAAGTTAAATTTTGAGATACTTATAAATAAGATTGATGTTGCAAGTTGAGCGAGCTGAGAAAAGAGCACAAGATTTGAATTTAGTGAATAAGGTTTAATTATGACAGTTTGGATTTAAATATTTGAATTTAATGAAGGAAAGACCAATGCTTGGTTTTTAAACCATAACA
Source organism: Torreya grandis (assembly GCA_037957365.1). Classification (NCBI taxonomy): domain Eukaryota; kingdom Viridiplantae; phylum Streptophyta; class Pinopsida; order Cupressales; family Taxaceae; genus Torreya; species Torreya grandis. Next base: position 71,628 of record JARHVA010010845.1, read on the forward strand.
TTCGATCTATGTAGAATTTTATATTATGGTAAAAATAAAAGTTGTAGATAACTTCAAGGCACATTTTTAAATATTCATTTGAAGGTTTAAATGTTTTTACATTCAAAGTTATTAAGCTCAAAATTTGATTGTGTGTTCTTTCATGCTCTGTAGGTAACCTGAGAATGGTAATTGAGTTGTTCTTGATGGTATTTTGATGTTTTGAGATGAGATAATTATTAGAGAGTGTTTTGGACTCCATAAGGAATATCTATGTGGATTATGAAGGTTTGATCAATCATATTTAGTATGATCAAAGGCTTATAAGGTGACTATGTGTTCATTCATAGTGTTTGTGTGCATATAATGTTATTTGAGAGAATTGAGATTTGTCAGAAGGGTGTTATGATGATTTTTATCACTTAAGGAGGACCTAAAAATTGTGAGTCATGGATCCATGTATTTGAAAGTCTTCATGTGTTCTTAATTTACTTGGAGAAGTGTCAAAGAGGTGAATGGGTCTTCATAGGACCTAAAAGGTGACTTAGGCCTATTTGAAAGAGGGTTGTGATTAAAGGTGACCCATGTTAGATAACCTAAATGTGAAGTAATGTGTTGTGGTCAAAAAGGAAGGTTGTGATATTAATAATCATGAAGACTATAAAAATTGAAACCAAATGTGATTGTTTCTAGACTTATAGAATAAGACTTGAGGAGTGAAGATAAGTGTAGATGTGATATTAAGTAAAGGAACCTTTAAAAGAGAAGGTAAAGTTTAGTGAGGACCATCAAAGATAAAAATAGGTTAATCATGCTTGTCTAATTAAGCTAATAAATGTGAACACACAAGTCTTTAGACCTAATGAGCATACAAGAGGCAATTTGAGTGAGTTAGCCTTAGAGGCAACTTGAGAGAAATTAGAGGTGAAGAACGGAGACAAAGGTGATCATTATCAATTAAAGAATAGAAATATGTATTCAAGGTGATCTATTTAGTTAGTTGAGTGGTGCTTTGTTTCCTAAGGGTTGGTTCCTCTTTGTAAGGTAAATCTTGTTAAAGGTTTGGTTGTGTGGTTGCTTAGCTAGACAGGGGCAGTAGCTCCTTGTGGGATTGGTGTGTCACTAAACTAATGGATGGGTGTTCCTTGATCAATGGGCTCTAGTCTAAATGTTAGATCTTATTATTATAGGGTTGTAGTCCATATTTCAAGGTTTAGTTAGTTTTATCCCCTAGGAGGGTTTCCCACATATATGTTGTGTTCATGTGATGTATGATCTTATGTATTCTTTGGATGTATGTGATTTCATGTTTAATTTTTTGGATAAATATTGATGTATGGTAAATTTTTAAGATTTGGGAATTAAATTAGATTATCTTGCATTATTGATTCACCCTCCTCTCAATGATTGTACTTCTAAAAATTGGTATCAAAGTAGTACCTTTGTTACAAATTTAACCAATTGAAGGTGATCCAAGGTACAATATGGGTAAGCAATTGAATAAATACAATTAAGAGTTTAAGGCTCAATTATAGGTTACTTATGCAATCAGCTCAAGGCATTGATTAAGAAGTACAGTGTTATAATGAGAGAGTATGATCAAGAAGAAGCTTAGAAAAAGATCATGGCCTCAAACTTTAAGGCTATTATGGATGAATGCATCAAGCTCAATAAAGAACTAAAATCCTTGAAGGAAAGATCAAGATCAAAATATGATAAGGAAAAGATCATCATGCTTTATAAATAAATTTGTTATGATAGAAATGAAGAAGAAGTTGATCTATAAGCTAAGATCATAAGTGTACTTAGTGAACTAAGGAATTATAAAATGAGAAATATGATCACAGGTCTTGAATCACAAATCAGATCTCTTGAGGAGTGTTTGTTAGGTAAATCCATGAGAGAGGAATATAAGAATTAAGAACTGATCAATTCTATAGAAGATCAACCATATAGATTAAAAAATGACATGTCAAAAAGGGATAAGGAGGATTAGGAGACCATCAAAGATCTCAAAACTTAGTTAGAAGAGATAAATGTCAACTTGAGTTCAAAGCAAGGTGAGCATGATAAGTTGAAGTCCAATTTTTATTCTATAAATATTATACAAAATTAAGCATAAAAATTTAAGGATAACATGACTAAAGAAGCTAAGAGGGATAAGGAGACTATCCAAGTCCTTAGAATTCAATTAGAGGCTACAAGTTCAAGTATGAAAGCTAAAGAGGATGTGAGCGTTCAATTGAAGACCAAACTAGATTCATTAAAGGATGAACATTATCAATTTGTTGTCAAGGTAAATAATATTGAGAAAGAGAAAGAGAGGTCAACTCAAGACAAGAAGGATGCAAACACCAAGATCAAAAATAAAAGATCCATTAGGCATCCAAGTGCCATGAGGTATGAAAAATCATTTAATGGTCATTGTTATGCTTGTCACAGATGTCATAAGAAAAAAAAACTATAGAATAAGAAGTAGATGGTCAGTAATAGGTATAGATAATGTAGTCTATTATAATTATCATGACATGGGACATATTGCTAGATTCTACACCAAAATTCATGAGAAAAAAGCAACCCAGGTATCGAGACCTAAGATAGTTCAGCTTGAGCATAATGAACCTAAGAAAAAATATGGTATGTTTGCTAAGATTCATAATATTCATCAAGTAGAAGGTATGAATGATGTTATTTATTTCTATTTTCATCATTTTGGTCATATTTCAATTTATTGTATAATTAAGATCTCAAGTCATAAAAAGAAGGTGCATGGACATCCTAGTGTGCTCAAGAAAGGTCAATCCTTGGTATGGAAACCTAAAGAAGTAAAAACCATGAAAACTAATTCAATTGAGCTAAAAGATCAAGGTGGACTACCTACTAAAGTAAAAGAGGAATCAGATATGAATAAGGTTCGGGAATGCCAAGAGAATGTGTCATCTGTCTATAGATAAAAGGAGAATCAAAAGTTGGTTCATGTCAAGCTCAAAGAAAAGACCAACGTACTAATTGAGGCTAGTTATGAGGTATGTATGGATATAAGAGAAAATCTTATTGTTGTTGAGAAATTTTCATGCAAGGAACATTAGTTTTCAATGCCCACTGATGAGGTGATTTCTTTAGATAAAAATATGTCATGAATCTATGTTGTATTAATATGTTGACAATCTAATCTTAGAAGAAAAGGAGAATATTGTAGTGGATGAGCATGTTGATTTTATTAATCCTAAGAAGAATAAGATGAACTATTAGTATCATATGACCAAGGAGGAAAATAAATATGAAGAGTTGTGGGAAACTCCTAGTTTCACATTGTTCTAGGACATTATGGGTTAGGATGTCTCTATCTAAGCTTCAAGGAGACACTTGGCAAGCAAGAAGAAGCATGGTGGATACCAGTTGAAATTTGACTGATGTTTTAAGATAAGGATATTATTTGAATATGTGTGTGGCTAGGGGGGAGCATATGTGAGATTTTCCAGTCATGGTTGAGATATGAAGAAGTCTGCTACAGTTGTTTATTCAAGAAGAAGAATGTTACAATAAGGTATTTATTTATGTTGAGAGATTCATTGATCTTTTGGTAACCTCATAATATAATGAGAGTATGTATTGGCCTCTTATGGAAATACATGAATAAGTTATGTTATCTCAATATGATTACTTTTTGAGTTGTTCATTTTAAGATCTAAATTGCAAGCGTGTGTGCTTAAGGTATGCTCAAGGATTTTGATTTTGATGGTTTGTAGGTAGAGTAGGAGATTTCTAGGTGTCATTTAAATAATTAAAAAATTTCAAGGTGTCTTAGTGGCATACAAAGGTATGATTAATTTATTTAGATGTGGTCTAGGTGGTTTAAAGCCTTGAATATATTTTATGTGCAATTGGAGAATTTTGTTTGCTCTCAGGTTTCCCAATTTGTTCTTAAGGATATGCTAGTCAAAAACCATGGTATAAGAAGTATGGATTCCCAAAAGCATCTATACTCAAAATTTGATCCATACTTATAAATGGGTGACCTACAAGTGTGTAATAAGTTTTAAGTGATGGTGTTGACTGGAAGATAGTATGTTGACCAATTTTATTCTATAAACCTAGTGTTTTCATCTTTGTTGAAAAGTGGTTTGCCGAATGATATGATATATGAGGCTACTTAAACAATTGAAATGGAAAAATGGGTGCTCAAAAAATATTTCATATTCATCCAAAAGTGTGTGGTGTCTTCCACGAATGAATATTTGTGAAAATTAAGGACTAATTGGCTAGGAGGTTTGTGAAGGAGATATGGTGACAAAGTAGAGTTGGAAAATGATTTTTGGTATAAAAAAGGGGCACATGAGTGTAATTCAAATATTTAATTTCAAGTCTTGAACCTGCATACATAAAAAGATATGGGTGTTTTAAGGTTCACAAAGATATGAATAAGTTTGTTAGTTATTTTTGTGTATCTTTTTTATTTGAAGATTGGCTTGTTATTATGTTGATAATCATGGATGTAGACTAAATTAAAAAGGTATAAAGGAAAGTATGGAGATGGTTTAAATGTTCTCAAAGGATTCTTAAGCTCAAAAGCTATGTATGGTCAAAGAAGAGTGTAGTCATGAAGCATGTGTGAGATGTTTGTATAAGTATGGTCTCAGAATAGATGACATGAGATAGAGCATAGTGTTAGGGGGAGACTTTTGAGCTCCATGAGTATTTTATTAGGTCCAAGTATTAGATAAGACTAAATTTAGATTGGTGCATGTCAAAGGGGGAATAATTGATTCATATGCCAGAAAGTATGTAAGTATTCTAAACATATTAATTTTTAATGCATACATGATAATGATGATTGTTGGAATGTTGAAGAAGATATCCTTTATCATTAATATCAAAGGGGGAGAAAGATCAAAATGAAAGAATTATTTAGATTAAGAGAAGACATTATGAGTGTGGTTTTCCATCAATGAAAAAGTAGAGATATTTGCACATTGTCATTGGTGTCTTAAGTTGTAATTGATGTCAAAGAGAGCATGTGGTACTAGTGCATGAATGAAAAAGTGATAATATGGATATATTAAAGATATATGACACAAGTGTAGGTATATAAGGACAAAGAAGAGGTTATGAGGCATCCATACATGTCTTGGAGGAGCTCTTGTATGTATTGTGATCCTTTAAAATGAGCAAAATGCATCTTCTATCTTAAGAGAACCCATACCATCATTGCACATCATATAGATATGAAAGATCCAACAAGTTTGAGCATTTATTTTAGGTACATAAAAAGTCAATATTGATCAAAGTATTATATGGAGATGTTTTCTATAGTTAAAATATGATACCTTAAAAATTTGGAGCTTAAAGTGTTTTCTATCTCAAGTTATGTATATTCAAAGTTTTTCTAGTAGATTGTGATGGGCCAGAGACTGTCAAGTTTAATCATGTTGAAGTCTAAGGTTTTTGGTCTAGAAGATCCAATGGTGAGAAATTAATCATACATATTAATTTAAATGGTGTGTATGAATTCAACATGTCAAATGTTGCATGTGCAGGTGACAAGTGTCACAAGATTGCTAGTCTAATAGAAGATAAATGATGAGCAATGGTTCATACTAACAAATGGTGTAGGATATGTTATTTTCATGTGATGTATGCTCTTATGTATGCTTTGGATGTATGTGCTTTCATGTTTATGCTGCTTGATCAATATTGATGTATGTTGAATGTTTAAGAGTTTGGAATTTAAATGGATTATCTTGCATCACTAATTCACCCCCTCTCAATGATTGTACTTCTATCAAGGGATTCATCGGTGGATAATGATCCATGGGTGAGGTACAGCCCACAAGTGAGGGAATAATGGGTGGAGAAGCGACCATATAAGGAGATGGATCCATGGGGGGAAATGGGGGTCTTTCTTATGATAATGACTTGTGGGAGGAAGAATAGAAGTTGCATGAATAGTTAAGAGGTGATCATTAAGATGTTGCTACAAGATATGGCAATAATCAATGTGATGTGTGCCACATTATTGCTAAAGACAATATACCTCTCCATATATAGGAAAATACTCAAGTAATACTTTATGGGCACTTATAGCCTTCTCTGAGGGTTGAGGAGTAGTGGGATGCAAGTTGTTGATATATTATCATAGCTTGTGATAATGCATGGATGAATGGTTATCTACATTTTGTATGCAACAGATATGCTTGTGAGTAGTCTTAGTAGGTATACTCATAGGAGGAGGTAAAACAAAAGTTGAAGGAGCTTGGTATAGGTAAAAATAACTAGTTTAGTGACCAACAACTTTATGAATGTCAAAATAAGGTTGATTAACCCATTTTATGGGAGAAGATGCTAGATGCGATAAAGGGATCAAACCATCACCAAGAGAAGGTGGGGTTAGTGGAGAGACTAGAAAAGGCTCAACTAAAGGAGTAATAAGATCATAAATAGGAAGGGACTCAGCTATAGAGGGAGTGTAAATGGAATCCAAACTAGGCTCTACTAAGGTAGGGGAAAGTCCACAAAAGGTTTAAGGATAGTCACATGCATCTCATGGATAAGTAAGATAGAGAGGTTATGGTATCTATAAAATTGATAGGGAATAGTCATATCATGATACATATACATACTCTTATGATATCTTTCAAAAACAAGAGGTGTGCACACGATCTCTACCCTATGATAAAGAGGAAAAATACTAAAATTATAAATAATATAAAATGGAATATGAGAAGATATACTAAAATACTAAATCAAATAATAATCATAACAAATAATCATAACATCATGGGCCTAAACAAGACCTCCTAATAATGGGACATCTAAGGTATAACCATCATCATAATCAGGTGTATGAAGATCAATGGTGTAGGTAGGGATGACTTTATCATTAAATGTGGTATGATGAATGGAATACTGAGTCTTAGTTAAGACAATGGAGATGTCATCACAAGGTTTTTAATGAAAATGAGGTTACAAATAATTAGGGAGATGAGAGATGAGATGAGGTAAGAGATCCAAATTTTTAGTCTTGAGATTGATCTTGTTAAGATCATCATCATCATCATCATAATCTAGGAAGTTAGGGGGTGTGTTCATGATGAGTTTAGGGTGACCATTGTAACCTCAAGTGGAATTGATATGAAAGTTAAAGTTTTTAGATTAATGAAATGGTAAACTTGTTAAGAGTTCAAGGGTAAGACTCTTGAATACACTATGGTATTTAAATTATTCAAAATTCCAAGGTTTAGTGTCACCCTGAATCCTATAGATGGCTCCATTATGAGGAATTTTAATGCATTGGTAAGTAGAAGAGGTAACTACTCTCATGTGATGAGTCCATGGCCTAACAAACAAAATGTTATAGGAGAGAGGAAATTTAAGTATCATCACCTTCACATTAACAATAATAGGTGGGATGGTAATTTTGAGCCACATATAACCTAAAAGAAGTGTTTACCTTCAATCATAGCCTTGAAATGTGATACATGTGGAATTAATATTGCATTTTGAATATTCAATGGTTTTGATAAATTTGAGAGAGGCAAAATAAGTTCTATAACCCTCATCAATCAAGGCATGCTTGACTTGGATATCACCAATTTGGACATTGATAAATAGAGGATGATGATCGAATAAATTAAAATGTCATTGGAAAACATAGAATCAATGAGGAATTTGAAGGAAAGAGAATTGTCCATTATTTCATCAACATGTATGGACATCTCTTCACATTGTTGTAAAATGCTATCTTTTGATCTAGATAAGTTGGCTTCATGTCCTACTAGGGGAGGTTAAGGTATGTCCATTTCAAATAAAAGTTACATAAGATGGTTATGATGCCACAAAGAGGTCCACATAAGTTTGATAAATGTGATTTAAAATGGGATATTAGTAAGTTTTGTGATAGGATCCTACTCATCATAACCCATAAGAAGATTATTGTAAAGGGGTGCATAGTGTTGAAGGAGGTCCTCAAAAGGAGGAGCCAAAGTGCATGTGAATTTATGATGATAGGAGGTAAAATATTTAATTAGAGGACAAGTTTGTATATTATGTTTATAAAATGGAGAAATTGATGAGTTGTGGTTTGAGAATTCTTAGAATAAGTGTTGATAGAAGTTTGAGGGATAATACAAATAATATAAGAAGCATTACCCAAAGGAGTTGTTGGAATTGGTTCATTAAAAAATATAAGGTCATCTTACCCCAAATAAATTAAGTGAGTTGGATGAGAATCTTGGATAACATAAAATGTGTGAGACAATGGAGGTATGTGTATGGGTTGAGGATCAATGAAAACAACCACCCTTCACATATTAGTCATATTGACCACCTTTTCTTCAGGAGCTAGGTCAAGAAGATTTTCAACATTATTGGTAGAAGGGGTAGGATTGTCTTAGTTATATTAGATATTTGGAAGAGGATCTTTATAGATGCCCAAATAAGCATTAGCTTGATTCAAAGATTATGATTTAGTTTGTGTTAGGCTTTTAAGGCAATGTCATAGGATTTTTGGCATTTATAAATGATATAATCATGATCAAAATTGGGAACAAGAAGGAAATACATATCCAAATTATGAATTTGCCTATAGGTCTCATGAGAATGACCCCAACTAGCATGAAAACAGCAAAATTTATTGGGATCATACCAAGATTTCATGAGTTGAGTGGGATCAAGTTATCATAGTAGAGGCCTTGGTAGATTATTTTAGAATTCTTCTAAGGATAAAGGTTTGTGAACATTTATGTTTTTGGTTGAAGATAAATTAGGGTTGGCGATGTGGTTAGGAGAAGAAGCTTGTTTCAAAGTTTTGCTAGGAGCAACAACTTGAATAGTGTGGATGGTATCATAAGAGTTGGTAATACCATCATTATTAGCATGATGATTCTTATTCTTGAGTAACATGAAAGTGGTCATAGAAGGTTGGGATGGATCAAATTGATGCATAAGTAAATATTGATGTTTATCTTAATTAATGGCCTCTTCCAAAGTACATGAAGAGAGTGTTTAGACCTAATATTACAACTTAGGAAAAAGAGTATTGGTAAATACATGGAAATGGTTGTCATATACCATATTATGTTGGCTATTAGACAATGTATTCCATCATTTAATGAAAGCTTAGGTGGTTTTGGTCTCAAGTTGCTAATAATTGATAAAATGTGCAAAGGTATTCTCAAGGAGATTACTAGTTTGGAACTCTTGGACTAGAACATTAATTAAATCTTTTAAACTAGAAATAGAATGAGATTTGCATTTGTTGTACCGATATAAAGTATCACCTATGAGATTTTTGGATAATAGCTTGGTATAGGAAAAGGTATTTAATTTGACCCAATCTTTATATAGATTTCTAAGTTTTTAAATGAAGAGCAAGATCAGTTAACTCATTGTAAGAAATGGTAGGGGTGATACCTCCTATATCAATATTATTAATTTGAGATGTAAGAGGCTCATTTTGAAGGTGCTTGATTGTTTTATTAAAAATAAGAGTTTGAGGGATAAGATTACAATGGTAATACCAAAGAGGTGGTGGGGGAACATTTTGATTATGCATGCCCAATGGCATCTATTGAGGGTGGGTTTGAAGATGGAGAAGATGATTTTGCATTTGAATCATTTAATTTGCATTGTTAACTTGAAAATCAATCATTTGATTAAGAGTTTGTAATAAAAGTTAGTGGGTTTGAGTTGCATCATTATTTGAATCATTAGAATTGGTAGTAGTGGCTTGGGTACCATTATAAGTGTTATTAGGAGCTTGAGAAGAACTATTAGTAAGTGAATCACTAGTGGCATAATTTGCTTATGTGGTAAAAGATGGACTAGTATAGGGATGAGAAGAACTAGAACTAGAGGTATGATTACCATGGGTAGAAAATGGAAGAATTTAGAATATAGGGTCTTGGTAAGAGGCATACTAGATGTAGAACCTACCATGTTAGTAGATACTAGGCATGAAGGTAGAATAAATCAAAGAATAATAAGTCATGGTATGAGAAGGGGTCAAAATAGAGTGAAGAGGATAAGATGTAAAGAATATATTATCTCCAAATCCATGTGAGAATGTGGGAGAAGGTGAATGGGGTTCCTTAACTTGATAACTTATCATGAGATGGCAAATATAATAAGAATTCTTTCCTTGATGTTGAAGAAATTTATTGATGAAGAAAACCATTTCTAGTGTATACTTTACTTTGGGTTGATCTTCAAGTGAGAAGAGAGGATTGAAAAGCAAATAAGAATGAGGAGGGGTCCCATATTTTGCAGTGTGAGTGGGTATATAAACATTACTTTCATCTAGGATAGGAGCCACAAACTATTTAAGGGAGAATCTATTAGGGTTGCTAAGACTCATCATATCTATTGAATTCAACTTAGTGTTGTCTTAAAATAGAAAGTTCATGATGGAGAGAGATTAGAGAAGGAAAATTTGATGCAAATAAAGGAGAAACAAAAATGAAGATAATAATACAGAGTTTATTAGATCAACCTAGTACTAGAAATAAGGTATGAAAATTGAGTTAACAAGGATACATAGTTGAGAGAGTCAACTGAGTACTGTAACCTATGATAGAGAATATCTTGATAAGGATATAGAGCTAACCAGGTCAACTTAGTACTATAACTTGAGAGACACAAATGATTATTGGGTTGATTAGGTTGACTCAGTACTATAGCTATAAGAAACATACAGTCTATAATAGACTGTGTTGAAAAAAATGATAGTGTATTAAAAATAGGAGAAATTTTTGTAGTATACTTTAACTTAGGAAATGAAGGCAAATACACAATTAATTAGGTCAATGATAATGATCCCAATTGAGGCACATAACACAAACCTTGCACCAACATTGGCTAATGCAAGTTTTTGTAATATAACATACAATGAGAAAAGAGCTAACAGTCAAATAAAAAAAATTATAACTAAGTGGCCATCTTGAATGTTGTTATATTATTGTAAAGTATTAATTTAAGTGTGATAGGGAAGTTGGCTTAAAGTAGGGAGCTAGAAATCAATCTATGGATGGTTTCAGGATGTTTAGGCTAAAAGGGATCTATGTTGGCAATGGTTCTAGATTGGTATTGGTTCTTACCCCCTCACTTCACAATGCCATAACAATAAGGGTATCGAGTGCTTTTTCAATATGTACCATTAATCACATGTTTATGATTGGCTAGAAAACCAAGTCAACTTCCCCCTTGGTGATAAAATCCAAGTAGGTAGGCCTTGGGTAGACAAATGTTTAAATACATTTTAGAATTATGTGATTTGGTAGTATGTGAAAGAAAGATAAAAATAGTGAAATTAAATGGTATATTTAAAAACCACCTTATTTGACAATGTGAGTTATTTTAAGCATGCAAACAACTAAAATTGAAAGTGTGAATTAATTACTAGCATATGGTTGTTAATTCCCAATTTTAAACATACTATAGAGTCAATTTAGATGATAGTGTATGCAAACATTATATAACAAAGTTGACAGCATCTCTAATATAATATAGAATCAAGTCCTTAAAAATTAAGTCGACCAAGTCAACCTAGTCTTTCAGGAGAAGATAGAATACATAACTAGGTCAACCAAGTTGACCTAGTTTGTTGTATGATTACATTTTTTAAGACTTAAAACTTTATAAAATGAAAGTATAAAGAAGAACTAAATTGAAAGAGAGAAAAAAATGAATCTTGGTGGGTTGGAAGATGCTAAGGACTATGAAATTTCTATTAAAGTGCCTTGAATGCTACTTGAAAATTCTACCAACTATGCCAACTAGGTTGACCTAGTTCTATAATTCCCTATTTATTGAAAACTATTAAGATGATTATACCATCTTGGTTGACCTGGTTTGTTATGTGGGGGCTGATTGTAATACTGAGTCAACTTGTTTGACCTAGTTCACTATTCTAGAGATTAATAAGAGACTAAGTCAACTTGTTTGACATAGTCTATTATCTAGAAGTGAATAAGAGTACTATGTCAACCTATTCAATCTAGTAACCTGTATCTAAAGAGGACCTACATAGATAGAATAGAGTCATTTGGATATGACTGTGTGTTAAACCTATCAATATAAGTTATAAACTATAGTGACCTTATCAACCTAGTATCGTAAATATATAAAAATAATAAATAAAATGATAGAAATGAAAAATGTGAAAAAAAACTTGCAAGGGTTAGATTCACATTGGGTTCATTAGAATGTATGCATTTAGAAATGCATGAGATCTACAAATCAATCCTAGCTTAGACAGGATAGATCCTACTTACACTTTTGATTGGGGATACATTAGATAATCAGGAACATGACCAATGTAGATCCAATAGACCTAATTAGGGTATCTCTTACCACAATAAGATCATTAAGGAGGGTTCTAAAGCCTCTTGTCAAGTAAAACTATGTAATAACCCTAACTAAGTCCTATGTTTTCATATTCACTATATTAATGTAATAAATAATTAAATTAAACATGCATAGAATATATACACTCATGTCAATGTATACAAAATCCTAATGCATGAAAGAGAAGTACAAATACATATCTATCTACTCTTACAAAAGAGGAACAAGGTTAGGAATACTTACCTTTGAAGATGAACTTGTCGAGCCTTAATCTCTCCCTTGGCCAAGGTGATTCACAAGAGGTTGTTGTGGTATGTAAGGATGACAAAGATAAATCATCTCTAGGATACACAACCTATCAATGCATCTAAAAGACTTCTCCACAAGACAAGATCCGTATCTCTAAAGAAATTATGAAAACCTAAACTTGTTCCTCAAGTATAATGGTAGATAAACATATGTGTAATATATCTTACTTTTTATTCTCTTCTCTAAATAATGGAAAAAATATTATGTATATATAGGTGGATTTAATCCTAAGCCTTTTAAAAGTTTTAGCTGACCAAAATAAAGCAATCAACCTAGTATCATTATTAACAAAAACTAACTAGGTCACAAGTTAGGTCAGCCAAGAGCTAACCTAAACCCTAAATAAGTTTCACCAATAAGAGTACAAGGTTGACCTAGTTTACCTAGTCATCTAAACTATAAAAAGGTGTTTTAGGTTAGGAAAATGGATACTAAAGGTGGTAAAATAGTATAGGACTGTGCAAAAGAGAATAATAAGCTTAGGGGAATGTTTTTTAGGAGATAATGTGTAGATAACAAGTGTCAAAAGGGACAACAATCCTATGAAGCACCAATGGTCTACCCACCCCTTTCTTGGTGCACCACTTAAGGCATGCACTAAAAAAGATTGAGACTCAATAGGTTCTTGCAAGATAAAGAACATCATTAATTGATAGAAGTTTGAAAATATTATGTGTATGCACACCAAAAATGAGCATTATGCTCTAAAATATTGGTTAGATTGATAAACCTAAATAATCATTATTTCAATACCCTCCAACAAGATGGTGAGAAGTGAACACAAAGGCTAGTGGGGCTACCACACAAGTGTCATCGATGGGGATACCATACTAGCATCACTATAAAAATCACTAAGAATTAAATGGAGATAAGTAAAAAATACTCATATGGGTTTTGATAAGAAAATTTCCTGAATAAGATACCCATGTACAAAAGACGAATCCAAAAAACACTCAAAAAATTACAAAATATACTTATAACTCTCTTAAAGTGGAGAAAAGGGAGAAAACTATAGGAAAAAATCTCTCCCCCCCTAAAAGAGATAAAAGAAGAAGAAAGAGCTAGAAATCCCCCCAAATATGATGTTGAAGTAGTTTGCACTCTAATTACTTGAAAGTTACAAAGGAAATCAATTTACACAAGTGGTTTGAATCTACTAATCGATCACAAAAACAATTAACATTGGGCTTCACCAAAATAGCTTCAATCAAGAAGACTATTAGTGGCTTCAAAAGTATAAAAGAGTACTTCATGTGTAAGGAACACTCAACACTTAAGAAGTAGAATCTACACCACACCCCCCATACTAGTGACAAAGTGGAGTGATGCCAAAATAAATCTGCATGCACCACCCCCCATAATTCTAAATGGATGGAATGGAGGAAAAAAAGGTCTATATGAGTGGTCCAAATCCACTACTAAAACACTAAACAAGCTAACACTATATGGACCATAATAGCTCTATATGATGTGAGAGATTGTTAACTATCAAAATAGTGGTGTCAAAAATATAGATACATTCTCTCAAAGAGGATGTCTCTAGAAGTTATGGAAGAGATAGTAACTAAATAAGTGAAAAGGTGCCTAGAATAGAGCACATAAATACATGAAGGTAGATAAGGTTGAATTAGAAAACTTGATATGGCAATTCAAAAACATGATATGGCACTTTATACATAATTATGAGTATAATATATCTCATATATGCCAAATTAAAAAAATAAGACATTGGGATTCACTAGAATAGCTCCAAACAAGGAGACTGTGAACCTATTGAAAAAGCCATGGCAAATCATAAGAGATGATCTAAAAACAAGGGATCAAAAATGTGTATCTATAGAAGAAGATAAGGTGCTAAGAAAAGGGCCTTAATGGAGACATGACAAAAAATACAAGTGTGTCAAAGTGCCAATGCACAAACTAAAATAGATCATGTTGTGCTCTAATGAAAGAGTGTGGGAAATGGTGAAAAAAACCATCATGTATGCAAAAACACACCTGAAATGATCTACCAAAAAATGACAACCTATAAAAGCACATTTAAAAAATGTCAAACTTAGCCAAAAATGTATCCAAATATTACAATGAGAGAAAAATTAAATAAGAAAAGAAAAAAGTTTTGTTTTGCATGTGAAGGGGTTTAGCCTCTTACCAAATAGAACCTCACCCACCAGTCTTTGACAAATGAGATCAAAAATTAAAATAATGAAAAATATTCTCTCCTTACAATAATTGCCCACAATATTATTTTTATAATAAAAAACAATAAAAACATCTCAATCTATTAATTAAAAAAATAATAATAATTAAAAAAATATCTCTATCATAAGGGACCTCTCTGTAATCATTCACCCACCATAGTATTAACTCTAACAAGATAAAATACCCTATCTCCCCACTAATAAAGTAATTTGACCCCTTTATCATGAAGTCCCATAAAGAATTTTATACGTTAGCAAGACTTTGACCATCCTTGAAAGCAATATTGAGGGAGCCTAGAAAGGGATATGAGGGACTATAGGGAAGCAAGTGAAGTAGCTCACAATGTGGGGAGATTGGATGACAAGATAAGCCATGGGAAGAAATAAGACCATGTAGAGGATAAAGCAAGACTCAAAAACACATTCTACACATAATAATAAGAAGCTCTAAAGTCATCACAAAGACCTATAAGTGGTTTCGAAGAGAACCAGGGTTCAAACTATCTAGGCTAACACAAAAAATGTCAAATAGAAAAAAAAATTCAAAATCCCTCACCTTCAAGCTATAACAGGAGTCACAAAAACCATTAGAAATAACAAAAATTAGTTTATTTTTTATAAACCTTAACCTTCAAACTACAAAAAAACCCATAAACCTTCCAATCAAAGTCAAAATTAGTTTTACTAAACATTGATAACTCTCTATCCATGGTAGTTTTTTTATCAGTGAGTGGAGAAAAGATAGGGTCTATAGCATCATTGTAGTGTTTTGTGGAAGGATGTTGGGTGATCCATGCTTTTGCTATACCAATATTTCCTACATCAAGATCTATGGGCTTCAAGCAAAATCTACTAGAGGATAGATCTAGTGTTTGTTTGAACACTCTATTGTGGACTACAAGCTTAAATGACAACTTTTAGAGGTTATAAACCAGCTGGCATGAGCTTTCACTAGAATTAATATCAAAACTATGGTTGTAAAAAACCAAATGTTGAGTTGATCCTACTTGCCAATAAGAGGAAATGTGACGTGTTTTACTCTATCACTGATGACATAAAATGATGAGAAATCTTCTCCTTTGCCATGTGGGAGCTATACCTCCTCAATCCTAGGTAAAATAATCATTAAGAACCTTTAATCCAATGATTCACTATATAAAACTAATAAAATAATCTCAACCTAAATCCAAATGAAAGGTATGACCTTATCGAGAAAGACACATAATAATATAAAAGACTATGGATTATGAAAGAATGCAGATCTAAATAATCTAACTATTATGATTTATTATAGACAGGCCATAAAAAGGCAGAATGTAAATAGATTTAACTTTACAATTGGTGTAAAAGTAGATTCAAAAGGAAGAGATCACAATGTTGAGTAATGGTTAGTGGAGATGGCTCTGATACCATGAAAGATTTAATAAAACTATTCAACCAAGATCTTTCCATGAGCTCATTACCACAACCATTGAATCTTTACCATACATAGAAAGAATAAATCAAATATTCTATTATGTTCAATATCAAAGAAATTATAATAGAAATGTTAAAATAGGTATAAGATAGGATAATCATAAATATCCCATGCATGTGGGACTAGCTTCCCTAATATAGGTGTAACTAAGGCATAAACCCATCATCCTCATGAATGTGGGATAAACATATCCAAAGGAAATAACACCTAAGTAAACTAAATACTAGGAAATTTATATATTACACCAATAAATTCTTCTTTGGTGATTAGGAGAGTGTTGAGGACAAAGAAAATTCTCTTATCCAAATTAATTTCCATGCCCCAGATAAAAGCATAACTATCTAAAATATGTCTAGATTATTTTGCTTTCCTTACCAAGGCTTCACCAAGAATGATAGAATCATTCAACAAATTTTTGATGAGTAATAGGATTATGAGAAGAATTTGGATTTAAATCCTATATTTCTCATTCATTAATCCCAATAAAGAAGCTTCTCCCAAAGGCCTTTACCATGATGATAAGAGGTATGGAGATACAATTTCTCCATGTCATAGCCCTTTTTCAGATATAAATAATCAAACTAGAATTCCACTAATCAAAATGGAGAACATTGGATAAGAGATAAATAATGGATAATGGTTTTAATATTTATCTAAAACCAAAACTTTTCAAGCACCTTATTTTAAAAACTTGAAGATACACTTGTCAAATGCTTTATTCATGTCTAGTTTAAAAATCAAAAGTGTATTTTTTCTTTTGTCTATTGCATAAATAATTTCATGAACTTTGATGATATAATTAATAATTTGTCCCCCAAGAAAAAATATGATTTGTTGTTAGGTAATAACTGAGGGAGGACTCAATTTTAGTCTTAAAGTGATGAGCTTAGTAAATATTTTATAAAGAGTGTTACACAAGTTGATGGGTCTAAAATCCTTGAACTCCTTAGCTCCCTTTTTTTGGAGATAATACAAGAAAAGTATTTTTATTTCTCTTAATATTTTTCCAAAGATAATAAATTCATGCACAACTACAACAACATCATATTAAACTATATCCCAAAAATGTTGGATAAAATTAGGAAGAAGCCATCCAAACCTAAAGACTTTTCACTCCCAAGGGCAAAAACATCAAAGTTAAATTCTACTTCAGTTATAGGTCTAATGAGAGAGTCATTCTCCTCTTGAGAAAGAGTATATGGGATAGCATTTAAGATGTCATTTTCTATTTCAAGGTTTAAATCAACCTTACTAAAGAGCAAATATTTTAAGATAAAAAAGGCTTCCACTCTTATAATATTTCCACCTGAGCTTGTGTTACCATAACCTTTTGAGATATCTTTAATGTTTTTTTAGTTCTTGTGTCTCTAGGTCATTAAGTGGAATAATTTTGTATTCTCGTCAACATCTAATAGCTGTTGTGCTCTAGATTTTTACCTCCATAATATTTTATTTTTATCAGTTAATGAATTGAACTTACTTAGGAGATTTTTTTCCTTAAGAAATAACTCTTGATTCATACCACTCTGTTTAATTTCAAACTCAAAGTTCTCTAATTATAAGATGTTGCTAAAGGTCTCATTATTCCATTTTTTGAGATTGGTCTTAACAATATTTAATTTTTGGAGATCTTATACATGGTTGTACCTTTAATATTGACCTTACACTAATCCATAATTCTTTATTTGAGTTCTAGGTGGAGGAACCACATGTTTTCAAATCTTACATGACACTTAAACTTTCTCATATCCTTGTCTAAGTTAAAGAGGAAAGGGTTATGATGGGAACCAATTCTAGGAAGAAAAGTGTATCAGGAAAAACTTGGAAATGATAATCTAAATGCAAAATGATAATGAAAGTAAACCAAATTACTATAAAATTAATCTAAATTCACCTAAATACTTTGATTGGGAAATGAAATAAAATTGAATTCAATGTAATAACTGAAATAATAATAATAATAATAATATACCTTAATATAATTAAATAATTTACCTTCAAATGTAAGGATGTGCCCCAATTTTGATAAGAAGATGCTTGGATTTAGTATATTGTAATAATGGATTACTTGGATAACTCAAGACTTGTAGTAATGGAGATGAAGTAGACAAGTTGACAACTTGTAATTGCATATATTATTCCTTCATGGTTTATGCATGGGGTGTGCATGCTTATATAGTATGTGGTAGAAGAAATAAATGGATACGTTTGATTCATGAGGAATTAGAGATGGAAGGTGGAGGAATATTTTAGGAATTAAAAATTCCAAGAAAATCCTTGAAGGATATTAATGTGGGGCTATAGGAAATATAGATAAGTCTAGATGTCATTAAGATTAATAAATGAGGCTCGCTAGTGGATTATAAAGGTGATTTTTAAGAGGATTTATTGGAGGTAGGTGGGATGGAAATTTAAATTCAAAAAAAATTAAATTATTTAATTAGTGACTAAATAGGGGTGTAATAAAATGTAATATCATGATTAATTAGCATGTAAGGAAGGTAAGGTTAGTGTATGATATGGATAATATAGGAAATTCTAGGTTAAATGATTAGAGGAGGATAATGTTAATACAAATAATGGATAAATTAATATAATTAATATTCAAAGTTAGCATGTTGTTGATCATATTAATGAAATGAACATAATTAGATGTATATATTTTTCCTTATTTGCAATAGAGTTACAACTAGAAGAAGAGTAATGGTATTTAAAATAATAAAGACTATCATGGAAGAATGTTAGTACATTAGGATGAATGATTCCAACTTGATGGGATGTGTAAGGATGGATGAGATGGATGGCCACTTGAAATTAATTGAGGGTAGGATGTGTGAATGAAAAAAAAAAGAAGGGGATCGAATGTGAATGCTAGGAAGATGAATAAAATAGACCATAACAATGAGTCACGAATAGATGATACCCGTGGTAAAGATATATGTAAGAGAATAGAAAATGATGATGTCATGAGTTTAGACATGCCCAAAATGGGAAATAACTATGATCGGATGATAAAAAGGCTATGATCTTTAGATGTATCCTAGGAAATGACACATGTGAAGAGATTTGTAGGCTTGGATTGAGTGATTGGTAATAGTATTTAGGCATGTCCAAGGTAAGGACATATGTCAATGAGAGCATTAGAAAAAATGGATGATGGGATGCAAGCTTTAGACATGTCCAAGGAAAGGATGTATACAAAGGAGATCTATAGGAAAAGGAGTGATGGGTCATAAGATTTAGACATGTCTAAGGAAAGGCAACATTACAAGGTTATCTATGGATAAAATGGATGTTTGATTATTGTTAATGGGAGGGTATTGAATTTATACATATCTAGATAAGGACTCATGTCAAGAGAGCTGTAACTATAAAATAAGACTATTGATGATGATTTTTACGAGTGTGACTAAAAACATAGGTTTATTGATGATAAAGTGTTAGAAATTAAGTGATCATAATGTGATGGGAAAGAGGGTAATAGGGAAGTTGAGATATCCTCACCCAGTTTAAGTGGCTAATTTTTGCCTACATAGTCTAAAGAAACCTCAGGCCATTTTAGCTCTCCCTAAACAAGAAGTTAGATGGGAAAATTTGATGAAATGACAATAATTTTCACGTAAGTCTAGGTTTGATAATAATAATGATTAGATAATATGGTTAATGACTAAATAATGAAGTTAGTTCAGGTGAAATTGGGGAAAATAAGATATGAACATGAATAAATAGGCATGAAGAATGAATTAAAGGGGTTAGGGGTAAAATTATTGGGTGAAATATGAGGATGGGGGGTAAACATAGGTCATTTTCACCCTAGATTTGGAGGTATTTTTACTTTGGTCTATGCAATAAATATAGTTGGCATTCGACACCATCAACATTATAGTGAGCAAGTTTGAGAGCACTAGCATCCAGATGACCATGAGGACCTAGTAGGTGACATTTATTCTGGTATTTAATCTTTAATTTTTAATATATGAGAATTTAATAAGGGATTTTAGGAATTAGATGAATCCATGTATGTTAAAATGTGATTTCATTTTGGGTAGACATAATATCAAGAGAGTTAGTCATGGGATCATTAGTGTAGGGTTATTAAAACATAAGTTTTAGAAAAATATGGATTAGGATTTTTTAAGGGTAGTCACAAGTTTGTAAAAGTCACTCGTAGAATCACTAGGGTATGGGGAATGATCAAATGCTTCAAAATATGTGATATTAGATAAGAAATTATAGGTTCATCAAAGTGAGTTGTGAGAGTGCAAAGTTTGTGTAGAATATATTCTTGTCTTTATAGATGCAAGTTTATTTATGGGTTACTGATTTGCATAAGCATGTAATGAAATCAATGGGATTTGGTTAGGACAATATCATAGTTAAGAAGTTATCATATAGAGCTCAAGAGACATGAAATTTTAAGAATGAGGTGTGATTTTGTTAGTAAGGGGAAAGAGGTATGAATTAAGTAAATTTTAGGAGGGTGAAGGGGGATTAAAGATTTGGTAAAGGAAAATTATAGATGAATTTTAGTGATAGATAGACTAGAGTATTTATTTTTTGATATAGAGAAATAAGATTTGCCTCTGATTGAGTCATGTGGTCAGTGATTAGTAGTATTGTAAGAGATACACACTTTGGATGTAGTGAACTTTGGCATGCTAGATATGGTTGGCCTTTTTTACATGGCCTAGATGCTATTGATTAGGATAGACAAAGTGTTGATCATCATCTTATTTGAATACTGGTATAGTGAGACTAGTAGTTTTCAATTACCTAGTAGAGAGATGATGATCATGATTGAGAATGTGTGGAGGATATACTAGATCCATATCATAGGTGATCACTTAGATTAGAAATCATGGGTTCTAATGGTTATGATTATATGATTGATGATCATATGAGAGTAGGATTTTATCAGGGTTGGCTAGATGTCGACACTTTATATCAATATCTAGGGATGAATTAATTGAATTTGATGATCATGGTTCTTATTAATAGCATTTTATTAGCTGATAAGAGTGGGATATATCTTCCCATCAATATTGGTAATGTAGTAGCTGTATGGTTAAGAACCATCATGTATTTTTGTAGTGTCTATCCACCAGATCATAGTTGTATAGGGATGTATGCCTAGTTACATACATGGGCAGAGCTATCATTAGTGTCATGATGTTGTTTTAGATATGGGATTAGGAGCACATGGAAATATAGAGGAAAATGGGGTAAATATAGGTACAATCTCCAAATAAGTCAATATTATTGTGGATATTATAGTTGGTGCTCAAAAATGTCATGCAACTGATCTTCCTTTTTATAGGCATGTGTTTAACCCTTAATTTAGATATGTGTGGTATCTAGTGTTAAAGGGGTATTATATTAGATTTTCAAAAGGATGATAAACTCACCTAATGAGAAAAAAAATTAATATAAACTTAGATAAATAATATTATGAATTTATACAACTAAGATTGCTAAAAATAGTAAAGTATAACTATTGACATAAATTGCAATAAATAAGGAACAATGATTCTTAACTAATTTACTATGCTTATGCAGGTATGACTTATAACATGATGAAAGTGGACTAGAAGGTGACCATAGAATAATAATTATACTATATGAATCTTATTTTTATGGCCTTAGATCCTTGTGTCAAATATAAGTAGTTATATCGATGCAAATGTCTAACTTTGACATAGGTGGCTTCTATAGAATATTGACTAGATCGTAGATGCAACCAACTAGAGAATTATATTTTATGTCAACTTTATTTTGATGTCTTTAAATTTTATGCACAATATATCACTCTTTGTCAAAGGATCAAACCCTATATTCTTCACCCTTGGAGTGACTATGGAAAAAATGGGTTAGTGTGCTCATAGTGTCAAGCTACCTCAAGGACCCCTCTATCAATGGGCACTTCCTACATAGTCAATACTTTGAAGAGGGACTCAAAATTGTGTAGTTATCCCCTATATTTAACTAATAAAATATGCCTCATGGTATGCTCTTTAAATTATGGAAAGCTATGAAAATACTATTCATATGACTAATATAGAAATAGGGATGAATAAGGTAAGTTTTCTCACATAAATGTTTGATTGAGTATTTCTTGGTATATTTCCTTGTGAGTTATATGTGATTTCTAGGTGAGGAATGAATGAAGGTTAATCTAGTATCTATACCAATCCATTTTGAAAATGTCTCACAGTAAATCACTTAGTTCGACATTTAGGATATGTTTCATTTGAAAATTAGATGACTTTTAGGCACTAGACACTTTATAGGAAAAGTGGACACTTGTGTTGATGCAGGGGTATGTTTGGGATGAAAGTGTCCAAAAAGTAATAAAATAAATATAGGTTCAAAAATGATAGTGAATAATAATAATGATCAAATTTATATTTTTTTCATAATATATAAGGCATGTCATCAAAATAACCATGGTTGGACCAAGAGAAGCAATTTAGGCACAAAGTGATAGTGAACATATGTCTTTTAGTAGCAGGAAAGTCTATAACTGAAAAGTTTAGCCATGATGGATATTTTACAAGTGTACAAGACTATAGTACTACATAAATCATATTTTGGTATCTACATTTTCCCCACTTTATATAGTAATGAAATTACTAGTTTAAAGGAAAGAAATGCACACTCAGGTATGTATAACACACCTTATCTTTACGTGAACCCAAATTAAGTGTTAGGATGGTGACTAGCCTATAACCTAGATGATGTTATAGTATATAATTAATATATGAAATATGAAATTGAAATAATTTGAATGCTTGAAAGTGTAAAGAGCAAGGTTAGGATTACACCTATGTGTTGATGAAACTATCTTATCTTTTAGAATTTTGATTTAAAAGGATGCCTCATTATGAAGCATTGAATTTGACATTAAGACAAATATAAACTTGCAAGTACATAGATATATAGATTGGAGGATACATGCCCCAAATATTGATGTAAATGTGGATTGTAACACACCCATTGAGATTATTTCATCTTAATTATATAACCCAGATATGTGTATGATTTGGTGAGTGTGAGTGATTTAATCAACTCAAAACATATATCTAGTGGGGGTGGATGATTTAATCAAATCCAAATTATAATTCCTATAAATTTAAATGATTTAATGAGGTCTAACTTATGAGCTTGGTAAGATTTAGCGATTTAATCAACTCAACCTTTTGAAATTGAACCAACTAATGTAGTAGATTAGATCAATAACAGTCTATATAATTCTAACTTCAGTATAATAACAATCCATAACAATATTTTAAATCTAGAAATGATTTGATTTTGTAATTTTAGGTTCCTTTTTCATGGCATATACACCTCATATATTTTTGAAACTAAAATTTGGGTATAGTAATAGTAGTAATGTATATAATGTTTCCACAAATGTATCTATGAAATATGGTGAATATACAATTAGTGCAAGTGTGGAGGACATGTTTCTATGACATGCCCCCCACTGAATCTGGATAATCTAATAACTAGTGTAAAATTTGGATAACATGTTGACATTATATGTCCCTATTGTAATCTAGAGAATTTGAGTAGTGAATAAATGTGGAGTTCATGTTTTTTGGCATGCCCCCATTAAAATATGAAACTATGAAAGTGTGGAATCCATTCCTCTATGACATGCCCTCACTGATATTCCACCTTTTTGAGGTGAGGGGAAGTAGAATTTGGTAGTTACCTCACCTCAAAAGGATAAGATAATTGTATAAGTTGTGTATAGATCATTTAGCATGTAAGAGTAACATTTCCATGTAGATTTAGTATTTTAGGCACATAATATGTTATCACATCAAATATTAAGATGCACATTGTAGGTTATGGAAATATCTAGAGAGTGACAATATAAGCTCAACAAGAAATCAAGTAAACACAAAAAATAACTCAAAATCAAAGTAGTATGAAATGGTCCAAGGTGACCTCATATAAGGAGCATGTTTAAATGCCACAAAATTAAAAGGAAATGACTTAGTCAAGTGTCCATATACAACAAATGATGACACATTCAAATCTAAAAATAGGCAAGCATAGGCACAAGGGCCACAATCAATGGAGCATATTAAAATTCTCCAATAGGTAATACAATTCAAGACAATAACAAGCAAGGAATTAAGGCAACCATCATGAACACATCATACTAGTTCCTAAATATATGTGTTTGCAAGTAATGTTAGATACATATCATATCAAGTACAGTATGAAATGTATAAGCATGGATAGAAGCATGTGTAATTATATAAGATCAAACATGATAATGGAAAGTGATCATATAATAATTTAACTTGGGTGTATCATGACCAAAAAGTGATATTCCCCAATGTACTTAGGACATGATGAGAGGGAAATCTCAACATATGTTTCTTCATATATCATGTACTTGGGTATGCCTATATTAAACTCAAATGAAGCATGAAACATGTTTATATCAAAAGGAATGATATGTTATTTGCTAACATGGAGAAAAAACATATGTATAAGAAATAAAAAAATATGAACATGGTAAAAAATTTGGTATTTTTGAATATTTGAATGTTTTTGGTATTTTTGGAATATTTTATTTTTTTGAATTTTTTGGTGTATTTTATGTTTTAAACCTCAGGTTGGATAAATGAAAACTATGTATGGAATCTTCTTCCTCATGATTTATATGTGAATTTTAAGAATGGTTACCATCATGTGATATATGTGTCAATCTACCCTCATGAGAAAAGGAATAAACTTACTAATTTTGGTCAATTTTTGCTTCCATCTAGTATAACCAAAAGGATCCTACTATGAATAAATATTTTGTGATGTGTGGCATAACCCAAACCCTTATTTGAATCACTTTAAGACCAAAAACAACTGGTATTATTATGTTTCCCAAGGAGTCTTTCCAACCTCCTTTATGTTGTAAGTCTTTTAGATCAAAGACAAGTTTTTTCAAATATTTTACATTGCACATTCTTTTTTTTTTTGTGTGTGTAGGATCAACATGGTTACTACAAACATAATCACCCCCATGAATAATGTTATTTTTATATCTTATTGACATGGATGTTTTATATATGTACTATATATTATTTTTACTTGTGGATCTTTATGAGAATGATCTAGTAAATAATTGTTTTTATTGTGGTGATCACCAAGTTGTGGACTTTAATCTTTGAAAATATCATCAAAATTAATATGATAGTTATAAAAAATATCTTGGATTTTATGCTTCAAAGAATAAAATTGATAATAGATGCCCAAGGCCTTGGTGATAATCATAATATGTAGTATTATCATATCATTTTGATAGAGGTTGAATCATATCAACCTATATGGGAGGAGTAATATATATGAGACCATGTTCCATAAGCTTTTGAAGTAAATAAACTAAAGGATAATTTAATCATGTGAAGTGTCTTTTAGTTGCCTTGGATGAGATGCATAGATTAGATTTTTTTAATATAGTATTGGTCTATGTTTTCAGTTTTATTGTAACCTTTACATCAGTTTTTGAATAAACAAATATGTGAATAGATGCAAGAAATTTTATTTCATTGGTAGGTAGGTGTGATAAAACCATATTTTCAAGGGAGATAGTATGTTTATTCCCTTAGATAGAGTGCAATACATAGGTCACATATGGAGGCTTCATATTACTTGGTAAGGTTGTAATATGTAATATGGGAGTGACCTATGTAATAAGTCAAAAAGTGTAATTCTATTAATAGTATTATTTGAGATTTTTTCAACATTATATGTCATTGAGGTCTATTGTATATGCTCATATAGTCTAAATGGGGCACTCTTGTCCTTTATTGTTTTAGATGGTTGTTTTATGTTCATCCCTATTTTTTTGATCTATTATGTGTTTTGAGTGTTGATTACTATTCTAAGTGTTTTGAAAACTAATTTTAACCAATAGAGGGCTCTAATATTTAAGAGAAAACACTTGTTTATTACCCATCTTCTGAGGGTAGGAATGAAGAACCTACAATGATTGACCTCAAAATAAATAGCCTTGAAAGTGTGTTATGCTATGAAATACATGATATAGAAATGATTATCAAAAATATGTCTCAAGATATAACATAGTTTATGTTGGAAATTATTCGATCAATAAGTGTATGCCTTAATAGATGTAATAATGTAATAGTATGTGTAGTATACTAAACTAAAACTAGAAATATGGTTAGTTGTTAAGGAGGGATGGATCATGATGTCCATCATGGCATCCAAGAATGAAAGATAATGCATGATGTGTATCATGGCATTGCAAACAACTGAGAAGCAAACAAGCATGCAAGGCAAGAAGAAAAAATCATACAAAAGATGCCAAGGGGACAAAAAACAAGGGACATAGGCACATGTCACTCAAACTAGGAAAGAAAGAATAAAAGGCATGTTCAAATACCCACATAAACATATAATTAAAAATAAGAAAGATTGGCATGAGGGCCACAAGAACATACAAGAGTAAAATCAAAGGGCATTAGCAAATGTCCTAAGGCACACACAAGTAACAAAATAGGAACTGAGAAATGTAATCACATCTAGCTAATCAAATAAAGAAAGGAAGGCATGTATATGTTGGAAATACTATCTCATATAATTTATCAAAGAAATAAGTGAAAGTATGCAAAACATGTAGTATAAGACTAGGTCGATTTTAATAAATACACAAGTGCTAAATACTAGTGAGTGTTGATATAATAATCTATGTAAGCTAGTAATTAATGTACATCAACATGATAAATAGAGTGTGTTGTGTAGTAATGGCATTACCTGGATGGTGTAGTCATGTAAAAGATGCCCCCAGTGGGTAGATATGTTGATGTATGTCTTGAATGTAAAATTAGGATACCCCCTCAATGGGTAGAGTGAAGAAATCAAAGATCTGGGTGTCACTACACACACTCAAAGAAGATCAAGTGAAGTAAGGTAATGTAGATAAATTGACAAACAATAACATAGAATAGCAAAATGTAAGTCTAGCATGGTAGTAGATGTGTAAATCATGTATAATACGTATAATTGAAAAGTTTTGGTGTTTTGAATTATTTTAATGTTTTTTATATTTTAACATGTTATATTGTTTTTGGTGTTTTGAGTTAAGCTATGTAGAAGTAAGCAAAAAAACACTATGTACAAGCAAGATAAGAAATTATTTATAATAAATACTGAGAAGAAATGATACTAATTGATGAGTATCATAAGAGGTTTCCTATCGTGGTGTCCTATATCAAAGAGAGGGATAATGCATGATCATGAAGCATGATGGAAGGGTTGAAACTGACTCTGAAAGCTATGTATGTTATAAGTGTTCTAGAATATCTATAGTGGAAACTAACTACGGGGTCCCCTTTTAACTCTAAGAAGTGGATGCAACTATGGAGCTCTTAAGGACCAATTTGGTAGTAGAATAACTTCTCTAAAAATGTTCTCTATGTGTAGAGGCATGAGACCTCAATTATACTACCTTGGGTGTTAATACTATAGCTAAAAACTATCTAGATTCTTGAAACTATTTCTAATGTAGTTGTCGCTCTAAGAGAGGCCTCCATGGAAGTTTATGAACTCTTTGTGCTGGTGAGGAAGGCCTTCACTATGTCTAAATCTCAACTAAGGGAAGAACTTTAATTGGTGGATGAGCTGAAATTGGTGACTACATAGTAGGATATGGATATGAAGTAGGGAGTGGTAACTCATATAAAACTCCACCAATTTTAATTAACCCAATTAGTGTGAATGTATTTCACACATCTATGAACTGTAAACATACTACACAAATTTACTATATAGATGGTTGACCAAGTAACATGTCAAAGAGTCCTATAGTGGGAACAATAGTAAATGGTGTGGCCACATGTGTTAGACCAACCTATAGAAGAAGTAAAATCTCACCTAATGAACTCTATATGTGTCCACTAAATCCATTGATAACTATGCAATCGAGGTGATATCTTGATTTAAATATCCAAAATGCTAAAGTAGTGTCATAGTGCACATGTTTACACTATATCCATTATCTATGAGAACACTATGGATGGGATGGAAATCAATGTAGGCTCTGATAAAGAGTGCATAGTAATTTGAATCTTCCTCAACTATCTCCTACTTTGAGAAGGAGATCAAAGGTCTATATGGAACTCTAGAATCATACACACCAATCATGTTTATGAAAGGATGTGACTCAATGAAAGGTGTCTAGTATGTAGATGGTGGAGGGTGTGTATGATATGCATGGTGAACACCTAATATGACCCCTATCTCCTATTTATAATACTATGGGAATGGATCTGAGAAAAAATATAGAGCTTTTTCCTATGTTTGCTTTACCTGAGGAGGCTAAACTAGAGTGCCAATATCAATAAGGTTACCATCTATCAAGACTTGTATCTTGTGTCATAAATTGATGCATCTATTTGTTGTGTGTCTTTGTACCATGTGAAAATCATAGAATGTATTATGATCATATCCATATGGAAGAGGCTTTGTCATATCAACTTTCTAAATAGGAGGGAGAGACAGGACATTTCATTCCAATATCTACTATAAGACTCTGGCTAGAGATATTGGTAGATTGGTAAAGGCTCACCAAGGAAGCATTAAAAAAACCACTCACTGAGGGGGATCTATAGTCACATTGACTATAAGTTGATTTTGACTCTTGCTATCATTGACCTTGACTTTGTATGGGACTTTACTATTACTCTTGTTTGTTTGTTTTGATATTCTTATGTACTTGAGTTTGCCTTTTAAAATTAATTTGACTTCCCTTTCCTTTAGTGTATGACATAATTCAATGAAGGAAGAAATTTTTTTGAACATTATTGACTCATGCAAAGTTGGTAGAAGACTCTGTTTGAAAAGATCTTGTAATTCTTGATTGGCCATGGGGCTAGTCATTTTATCTAAGATAGTCTTATATGTAAGAACATAATTTGTGAGATGCTCATTTGTCCTTTGTTTTTTTTGTGCAACTTGGGCATAAGAAACCTTGTCACATATGTTAATGCTGAAATGAGCTAGGAATATGTTAGCTAAAGGATTGAATTCTTTGATCGACTGATTCAATAAACTATAGAACCACTGTAGCGCATAATCCTTTAAACTTTATGGAATTATCTTGGTTAGTAACCAGTCATTTGGCACATAATCCAAGCATGATATGTGAAAATATCTAAAGTATGTCTCTAGATTATCTTTTCCATGCTATAGAGTGAGCTTAGGTTGAAAAAAACTTGGTAGTAAGGCCATAGAAGTAATATGGCATGTCAATGGTGTATGAATTAGATTAAAAGAGTCCAAATCCTATGTTGATCTGGAGGTACCTTACTCAAGATGTATCACTTGGGATTTAAGAGATTTAATCTCTTGCACAAGGGCAGTCACATCAGGAGGTGAAGATGTACTAGCCATAATTGGTGGTGCCACATAAGAAGGTTGGATTGCTATAGGGGGTTGTTGAGACATAGTTGTCCTTGTAGTTTCATTTGTAATTGGTTATTCTAAAGGAATGGAAGGCTCAACTTGCATAGCCTTTTTAATTTATATGATAGATTATAAGATAATGGTATGATCTCAGGGTTGTTCCCTAAGTCTCTCTCTAAAACTCTATAGAATCAAATATTTGTTAATGACAACATCATCATCAAAAATAGGTATAATGGATTAATAGCCCAATGTGGTATAGTATGAACATCAGTGTGTATATCATCATTGTTATTCTCATACTACTCATTATTTAAATTATCCTCATAGAAATTAGTATAATCTGTATGTGTAGATCTATAGTAGGAAATTGAGTTGGTTATTTATCCATAGTATATGATGGGTTAGAGAAATCTAAATGAATTTAGGAGGGTTTCCACTAAGTCTTGCACTTCATCTCAAAGGAAGAGATGCAAGGAGATAAGGTGGCATAAGGAAAACAACTTGAAAAATGAAAGAGAATATTAAATAAATATAATCTAGGATTTGAAAATAAGCAAATTGGAATATGCATAAAAAAGATACGAAGCTCACTAACATGTAACGTGATACCTCAAAAACATAGGGACCTAGTATATTCTAATAGGGTTTCAAATAAATATTTTTTTAAAAATTATTATGGTGAATTTTAAAAATTAAATGTGAAATTCTAATTTATATATGCAAGAAAAATAAAAATAAAAGTACTACTAAAATTAGCAAAGAATTTTTCCTTAGGTTTTTAGGGTTTTTATGTGCAAATGAAGTAAATTAGGTTCACAAAATGATTTAACTTATTTGGGAATAATGGAGTTTTATTTATATTTTAGTTAAAGGTCTAGATTAACAAATTAGTATAAAATATAGCAATAAATATAGTCCTAATTTGTGTAACTTTTTATCTTTTTCACCTTTCTAAAAATAAAAATAAATAATAAGAAATATAACTTATCTAGAAAATAGACTGAGATGGCTAATAAAGATGTTTAAAATGGTTGTATAGGACTGGGAATGTGTCGTAAACTTGAATCTAGCTTTCTTTGCATAAAAGGATAGGAGCATTGAAAAGTGGACATTTTAGTATCCAGTGTTATTGTCTGTTCCTATCGCTATTATCCAAACTAATCATAGAAACCTGAAACATTTTTTTAGTTATGTTGTGCCTATTTGAGTGTGCTTATGAAAAATTGATCAATGAACATCAATATAACTCATTATGGAGCTGATTTTGTCTTCAAATCCTAACCTTCCATCATGCTTGATAAAATGACATTTGATTCACTTGAGAAAGAGGGGGATTAGTATGAAAGAAGTACTAAGCATGTAATCCACACCCATTATGTGGGCATGATACCTACATACCAATACTCTAAAGAGGTATCAAGCCATATGTAGTTCTCCCACCTAGTGTGCTTTGTGAAATAGTGTGATGTAGATGTAAATGCCAAATTGATAGTGTTTGAAGTGGATAGGGACTGGTATGAGGATTTGAGAAGGTTTGAAATTGTGTTGGGTGACTGTGTGTAAAGCATAGGGAAGTTTACCTTAGTGCTTTATTTGTATTCTTGATTGCTTTGTAAGTTTTGTCACCTGCTTTGTAAATGAGCATTGAGTGGGATTTTATAGGAAATAATTGGTCATGGGTCAGATGTATTCATGCTAGGCCAACATAATTAAGGATAAGGACTAGATGAAAATTACCATTGGGGCTCAAAGTGCAAATGGATAGGACCACTGAAAATGGGACACTTCTTTATGGGGAGCTATAATCCAAATGGGGTGTTCTTATCCTACGAGCTTAGGACCTAGGGGAATAAGATTGGCATGGGGAATACTATCTAGCTAAGGTAGAATGACCATTTATAAGGTTATAGATGACTAGAAATGAGAAAAAAGGTGTCTAAAAGGGTCACAAGAGCATGCCAAAATGACGTATAGATGGGATGTCACAAGCCACACTCAAACTACCAATTTGGATATTTTATATGACTAAAAAAAGTAAGTACAGAGTCAAAACTTATAAAGGTGGAAGATAAATAGGTTTTAAGGATTTTGGGCAAGATATAAGGCCTGGTTCATCAACATAAAACTAGTTGAACTAAGAGATAGGCCAAGGGGCACAAGATAGAGTACATGCAAGACTTTAGAAAGAGGGAAAGGTCCCAAACTAAGAGTAATAGCCAAGGTTTGAGTTTTTCAAATGTACAAGATTGAGGTGTTATATAATCCATAAATATTGTCTACATTTTCCTTCTTTTAATATAGTAATGAAATTTATGGTTTAAAGAAAAAGAATGTGTACTTGGGTGTGTATAACACACCTTGTCTTTGTGTTTTTCTGGTGACTGACATACAAATAAGAGCATGTTATAGTGTATTATTAGTGCATATAATCTAGAATTGAAAGTATTAAAATACTAAAATTGAAAGAGAAAGGTTTAGTAGTACACTTGTGTTGATGTAACTACCTTGCCTATTGGCATGTTTGTTTTGAAAATATGTATCATTGTAAATCTTTGAAACTATGATTAGGAAAAATAAATATAAATATGTAAAGTGCATATATATAAGGAGATAGAGAGAGAGATATTGGAAATCACATGCCCCCAACCTTGGTGAAAAGGTAAGTTACCACCAATAGTTGAGATTAATTCAACTGTGCAACCCAATGATATTTATAACTTGCTAATATTGAATTATATAATCAAGACCAACCTAAAAAATTAGTAAGATTAAGTGATTAAATCACCTCAACCATACCAAAAATTAACTGACTACTATAGTAGATTGTCTCAATATAGTTCATAAAAGTCAACCTAGGTATCAGTACATATAATTTCATGATATGGTACTAGTCCATAGAAGAGTTTTGAAATCTAAAAATAATTTGGATTTTTCAATATTAGGCACACATTACATAGAATATACACCTTAGATATGTCTTGTGTTGAAACTGTGTATAACAATGGTACCAATGTATATAATTATGCCACAACTATGAATCTAAATTTATAAAATTGTGTGCTTTGGCCAATTTAGAAACTTCGGTAGTGTGGATAACATACTTTTAAATCATGCCCCCACTATATATGGATAAATATAAAAATTAAACAAGTACCAATGTGGACAACATATTTCCAAAACATGTCCCCACTATATTTGGAGATGTTGAATATTGAATAAGTGTGAAGAAAATGCTTCCAAAGCATTCCGACACTAAATATGAAACTATGATTGTGTGGAATCCATGACTATATGACATTCCTCCATTTATCTAAAAATTAATATAATTCCACATACTGATTAAATGTGGCTAACATGCTTTCAAAGCATGCCCCCACTAAATATAAAAACTATGTTAAATGTGAAAATCATGCCTCTATGACATGCCCCCACTGATATGCCCCCCCCCCCCACTTTGAGGTGAGGTGAGAATATAAAATAGTATTTACCTCACCTTAAAAGGATAAGACAATTGTATGATCTATGAATGTAACCATGTAGCATATATAAGGAACATGTCTAGGTAAACATATCATTGAAGAACATAGAATAATGTGATCATATGAAGGCTTAAGATGAAAGATAAATATCATGGAAAAATCTATATAGTAGTAGTACAAGCTCAAAACAAAATCAAGAACACACACAAGAGCACTCAAAATCAAGTCAACATACAATGGTCCTAGGAGACCACAAATAAGGGGCATGTTCAAATGCCACACAATAAAAGGGACATGACTTAGTCAAATGTCCACAAAATAAAGAATGACATATTCAAATTTCCATACAAAAGTCAATGACATATTCAAATGTCAAATAAATCACACATAAGCATAGGGGATACAAAGAAAGGATCATACTCAAATGCTTAAACAAGCAAGATAATATAAATACAAGGCACTCAAGGAAGTGAATATAAGAAATCATAACAAACTAGTATAAACATATCATAGTATCTCATGGATCAAATGGTTATAAAAAAAATCAAGTGCATAGCAAATCAAGTAACTTATGAAATATATAATCATGGATAAAGGCATGTGTAAGTACATATATGAGCTAGAAGAATGATAATGCATAATTACCATAGAATAATATAACCTAGAAGTATCATGATCATAGAGGTGGATTCCCCCAATGTTCATATGACATGAGTATATGGAAGGCCCAACATCCAAAATAGGAATAAATCATGTATCTGTGTATGCCTATATCACATTCAAGTAGAAGTGTTACACACATGTGTATGTACAAGTAACTGATATGCCATTCATTAACATGGCACTAACACATAAATACCAAGGAGCCAATATAATATGTACGTACCAAAAGTGTTTTTATATGTTTGAGTGTTTTTTATTTATTTTTGGTATTTTTTTAATGTTTGAAAGAGTTCTCATGTAATTTATTTGTGCAAGTACATAATATTCATTGGACTAATTAAAAAAATTCTTCAAGTGTAACAATGTGGTATATGCCTATTCCCAACTTTTTTTTAACTATGAATGTTCCCAACAAATTTGGTTTGAACTTTCCTTTTTTGTCTTTTTTTTAAAATTGGTATTCTTTTGATTTTATTTGAGTACCAGGTCACCCACATCAAATTCACATAGACAAAGCTTTTTTTTATATACTTATTTTACATGTTCCTAATAAACAGGTAAGTACTTAGTAGCTTATGTGTGTTTGGCACTCACTCTAATTGATTTAATCTCTTTTTATGGTATTCATTATCTTGTAGAATGTCTTTAAGAGAAACATGAAAATATGGGATCTTGATTTTGATTGATATAACAACCTCTTTACTGTAGGCCACAGAGTAAGTTTTAGTTTGAGTAGGTATGTAGACATTAGTTTGCTATGCCCATAAATCATATACCATCTATTGGTGCCAATTTGATGTATCATTTAATTATTTTGCAAGGTATTTTGATAATTATCTTATTGGTTGCCTCTACCTAGCCATTATCATATGGGTAATAAGGTCTGGTCTAGAAAAGGTATGCTTAATTTTGCATTTATAGTAAAAGTGTTTTAACTTATTTTTTTTTAAATGATGATCCATTATCATAAATAATAGCTAAAGTTATGCCAAAATAGGAAATAATATTTGTCATCAAAATTTTGCATATGCCATCCCCTATGGTAACTCAAGTGTAATTGCTTCCACCCATTTTGTAAAATATTATGTAGTTATAATGATAATTTGTGTCCACTAGTAGATACCGGATTTACCTTTCCAATTAAGTTAAAACCCCATAAGTAAAAAATCCATGGTGAAGTAATTGGTTGTAACTCAAGTGATGGCACATGATTCAAATTATTTTATTTTTGGCATTGTAAACATAGTTTTGCATGTTTGATACATTTTTATTCCATGGTATGCCAATAATAGCCTTGGTATAATAATTTTTGAGACATGGCAGATTTTTTGAAATTCCCACCACACTCATTATCAGGCATTTCTAATAGTGCAGTTTGGGCCCCATCTTTATTTAAGCATCAAAGTAAGTGTCCATCAAAATCCCATTTGAATAAATCATTTCCAATAATAACATAATGAAGTTCCTCACATTATATTTTTTTTTATCATTTCATGTAAAAATAGTCTGGTAAGTATGCTCGATAGATAAATTATAAATATCACTACACCAGTATATGTTTACAATACTGCAAGTAATAGTAAGAATGGCCAAGGTATTCATCTTATCATAAGAAATGGAAGGATATTGTAACTTTTGTATAGTACATTATATATGATCATAACTAATATCAAAAAACATCATGGATTCTACACTTTCCATAACATCTACATGGCAATTATATTTATGTGGAATAATTTCAATGAAAAATGTATCAAATGTCTCTATGATTTTATCTACCATTTCTTTATATGGTATAAGATGATCTTATTTATTTTGGTAATGATTGGTAACTTGATTAAAACCCTACGGAGAATCACCAAAAATTTAGATGTCTCATATATGAAGCTTGTACATTATGGATAATCCGATGATCAAGGCCTCATATTCATCTATATTATTGGTGTAATAAAAGGGATAATTTGTAAGAAAAAGTCATGTATT
>JARHVA010010845.1:112500-122247 GCA_037957365.1 Torreya grandis
ATGTGACAACTAGCTATAAATGAGAATAAGCCCTTAGTGGACCAAGTTCATAAATATTTATAATGGTCAAATGATAGAATTGGTTATATAATAAGTAATTATTTATGTGATGGGATAAATCATTACTTATTATTAATTAAATGAGTTGAAAGAACCATATAGTATAAGGACCCTAAAGTTAAGGATTTATTCATACAATCCTGACCTGGTAGCACTATTTTTGGTGGTTCATCCTACCGTTGGTATTCATTTTATATTGGGTGATAGTCATTATTATTATTATTATTATTATTATTATTATTATTATTATTATTATTATTATTATTATTATTATGGATGCTATGTTCATTAGTAATTGTAATCAATATTACATGATGAATATTAAACAACACATAGTGATAAAGTATTAATGTTGAGTAATGATGTTACATCTATGAATGGGTTTCTGTACAATTGATCTCTAATATGCATGTTTATTAATGTTATCAATTATATGCCACAAATATTTTAATGAATTTGGGTTGTCATTCTCTCTTAGTGATACAAAGTTTTAGTATTGTTTCAAATCATTGGGTTGTTTACTCATAAAATTGACTACCTTATGAGATACTCTCTTGTACCTATATCAAGAAGTAACTATTGTACACCTAATCACTAAGTTGAAACTAGTTAATGGAAATGGGATACTTAGTTAGGGTTAAGTACCATTGAGAGGTCCTATCAAGAATATGAGTGTCAAATATAAATTTCATAGTTTGTTAGGGTGCATGTGCACATTAATATACCCTGAATTGTATACCTCCAATATTATCAACAATCTTCCCCATATAATATTTTAAAGCTATTTACCTTAGATAAGTGTCTAAAATAACCTCATATAATTAATAATGGGTTGTATGAAAGTTTTCATATGAGAGAAAATTACTTCTTACATCCTAAAGTTGTGTAATGGGCCCTGTACGCAGTTTTTCTCACATTGTGTAATGTAATTATAGGAAAATTTTGGGGGTTGTTTCATTATGTATCCTAAGACCTTTCCAAAAGATAATTTGAAGACACATTCTTTTGGATTTAGTATAACATTTAACTTTTTCAAGTGCATGGACCTGGTGATGTTTATATTTCATGAGTAAATCATCAACATAATCCTCAACAGTTTTGTGTATAAAATCATTAAATATATGAGTCATGGCCATTTTATATGTGGCTCTTATGTTTTTTGATCCAAACGGCATGACTATATATCAAAATTTACCCTAAGGAGTAGTAAATTTGGTGCTCTATTGATCTATAAGATTTATTTTGATTTAGTTATATCCCACGAATCCATCCATTAAAAAAATGTCTTATATCTAGTTGTCGAATCTACAATCATGTCGATATTAAGTAATGTAAAATCATCTTTAGGGTAAACCTTGTTTAAATCATGGTAATTAGTGCAATAATGAATTTCACCATTGGGTTGGTAATAGGGAAAATGTTGGACACCTAGTCAAAATTTGTAATGGCTCTTATAAATACAACATATAATAGCTTTTGGATTTCATGTTTAACAAATAACACCACTTTAGGATGCATTTTTCAAATTTTTTGCTTTACAGGTTTTGCATCTAGGTAAAATAATATTTTATGAATTATAACCAATGGATAAATATTAGGCATATATGAATAAGCCCAAATAAAGAGTTTAGAAAAAACATGAAGGACCTATTAATAGGTTTTTCCTTCAACATCTTATATCATTGATGAAAGTAAAAATGTTCAAGGGTCCTTATCTATTCCCATGTTATATTTGAATATTTATTTGTTTAAAAAATTAGATATCTCTATGATAAATCGTGTGATAGGAATAGTGTTTGACTCATCATGGTGGACATTGGTATCATCACTCTCACCAAAGTAAGCATTAGTAGAGATGGCATGAGAAAACCTATTCTTATGATAGAAGGAAGGGAGATCCTCATATTCCCCCAAGTACTCTAGTAATGATTCATATTTAGAAAACTCATCTAATTTTAAAAAATTTAGGGAAACACCTTCAATGATTAGATGATAGTTGACCAATTGGAGCTCAATGGTAGAGGTACACATACATTCTATTTTTTCCTTTTTAAAACAAATAGTAATATGAGAGATGTGCTTGTGTCTTGTAGATATTTATAAAAAACCTAAACATTTTCAATTTGTATTATTTGTAGGAACAATGGGTTGAGCTATGCCTTACTCATTTTTACACAACCCTTGTCTCTTATACCCATATTTGAGTAAATATGGAGAACCAAAATTAGGATTATAGGATTATGGTGTAGTATTATTGGGTTGTTAGATCATTGCACAATATTTGAAGGGATTAGTATCCATTATATATGTTTAAATAGATCCCTTATAACTAAATTTTGAGCATGTATGTACCATAGATGGAACTGCATACATCTCATGTATCCAAGGTCATCCCAAGAAAATGTTTTAGTTCAATTAATTTGGCATAACTTGACACAAAGTGGGTAATATATAGGGATCAATGGTGATATTCAATGGTGTTTATCCCAATACTCATCATGAAATATTATTGAATCCATTGATTATCATATTAGAAGGTTCTAAATCTAAAGGTCCAATGCCAATCAAGGAGAGAAAGGATATGTTTCAAATGTTTAGTCTTAAACCATTACCCACAAGAACACATTTTACCATTTTATTTCAAATTCACACCTAAATGTAGATTGTAAAATAGTTTTTTATAACATCTTGAGGTAGTAAATATTCCTTTTCAAAGCATATATTACTCTTAGTCTATTCGATTGAATTTAAGATAGAACCCACATATGGTGGTTTAACATTACAAGGGAGTGTAATCATATATAGTGCATCCAAAAGTAAATCCTTGTAATGGGATAAATGGTGTAGCAAGTCCAAGAGTGAGGTTTTGGAAGTAATATCTTTGGACTTGGTAGTAACATGACCTGGGGATGATGATTATTTCATGCAATCCTTTGGCACTTTGTAGTGATAGGTAGTGTTAACCAAATTTGACCCTACAGGTCAAATTGGGATCCCTATAGGGAAAAACATGATTTTTAGATATTTAAGAGGTCTATTATTATGTCATAAGGTGTATTATAGGTAATTTCATGTCACATTAGGCTTGGTCTTGATCATTTTCAATATTTATATCTTTTTGAGTCATTTTAGGGGTCACAAATGCAAGTGGAACTTTTTTAAAGGTGTATAAGTGTCTTATTATCCTTTAAAATGTCAAATAAGTCAGATTCCCTATCATTAATTTCAATCCCATCTGAATCTTATAGGTTATCTAATTGAAAATCAAGAAAACAACTAAAAAGAGAGGAGTTTGGCACTTGTATGGCCCATAAGAGAGAATGACACATGGGAGAATTTCATGGAATGTATTTTAATCTTCATAAAACTCATATTATTTCCTAACATGCTATGGAAGAGATAATTTTTTTCTAAAACCATTCTTCTCCTTTCTTACCCTTTTAGACACACAAAAGTGATCGGTAGGTTTATACTTGGTATGGCCAATTGGAGAAGTTCCAAGTCAAATGCCTTTGGGAGGTGAAATTAAAATTAGATAGATAAATTTACATAATTTTTTTCAAATATTTGTCGACTATTATTTATGAACCATCTCTAACAAGTTGACTATGTTTTTTGCTCACTATTTCCTGCACCCTATAGGTTTTGCTCCAATTTGGATAAGTCCATAAAATCCATCTGGTGATGTTGAACCCAAATTATTTATTATCTATCATCAGATTCTATCCATTATTTTTCATGTTTCATGGTGTTTTTATAGGTAATTTATCTCATGTTATAGAAAGGTGTCACCATGTGAGGTCTTAGTCAAAGTTTTCCTTGTTTGCAAAATGTTTGGTTCTCTATAAAGATATCATGTAAATGGAATATGGTTTTTAACATGTATTAATTCCATAACATTTCCTCCCTTAATGTTTGATTTCATCACACCATGTTTTGATCATCATTTAGTCTTACCATTCTCACAAGTCAACTCTTCACTCACTTTCACTTGCAGTCACATATATAAAGCCTATTTAGCATGTCCATGGAGTCATAGTGAGAATATATCAACTTATTCAAGGAATAAATAAATGAAGAGAGTTTATTTTAAGGTTTTAAAAGAATTCATATTGGTTTCAAGTTCATGCACCACATAAACCAACCACTAGACACCATTGCTTACTCTATAATAGGTGTTTGCAAGAGGTTTTGATGTTGGAATAGATGTTTTGAAGTTTCAATATCTCCACAAGGAAAAACATGTATTTAAGGGATTTAAAATGAGTTTAATTTATTCATGAGGCCATTCACCACACATATTGATCCATTTCATGTTCACTACCTACATACAACTCATACACACCTATACAAGTCTCTCCTTGATGGCATCATGATGAGATAAGAGCTTGATATTTTTTTAAATATTTTAGAGTGAAAAAAGTGCATTTAAACACTTGGTGAGGGCATATTAACTATTCATAAACATATGTATCTTGCATAATACCCAAGTCTACTTTACTACCTATATGTGAAAATACTCACCTAGTAACATAGAATTATGAAGGTCCTTATATGGGAGGTTGGAACATGACAAAACCTTTAATTGGAATTTTGGTCAGTTTAATTGATCATAACATACTTACATGAAGCTTCAAATGAACAAATATATGTATGGATCATCCTCAAATGTAAGATGACTGAGTTCAGGGACATTTTCTCTAAAAAGTGAAAATAGAGGTTTGGGCCAGTTTTGCCAAAGTCATATAGTAGTGTTACAAAGTGTTTGATACATCTAGATGACTATATCTTGTAATATTCATGAAATAGAATAGGGATATACAAATAATGGTATAAAAATGATGAGTGATAGCTAATTTTTTGGGGCCTCAAAGTTGCTCATTTAAGCACTGAGTTTCTCCATTGATATCTATAAGTTTAAACCAAAAGAGTACTCTTCACCTAAAATTGCAAAACTAGACCATGCCAACATATGTGAATGTTTCAAAATTATTAAATTGATATTTATGATCTAAAATATCATCAAGAGGAGATGAAATTTCATGTTTTTTCCCCATACACACCTATAGGTGTCCCACCATTTGGTGATGCACACCTATAACTGGTTGTAGGAGCATGCAGTCTAAGATAGAAGCTTGAGCATTAAAATACCTAAAATAGTCTATGAAGGATGATTCAAAATGTTTCATTAAAACTAAAAGTGATGTGTGAAATTTCAAACAAGGAATATTCACTTCCCTACAAGGTTTTACTTCTAACATAGTTGATAGTGTTTGACCATGACAGGTAGTGAGAAATTTTGAGGTTGTGAATGCTACCAATGTAGAAGGAGGTTTAAAAATGAGTAAAACAAGTATAAAATTATACTATAAGATTATAATATGGTTTTTAGATATTATATCTAAGCCTCAAACAAGCATAACCACATATAAGATTCATAGTTGAAGAAGAGATGAAAGATACATAGTCAACACCTTAAGTAGTCAACTCAAGGGTATGACTTTAAGAGTTTAAAATGGGTAATAAAGCATGGTAATAAATTCTAAAATGTAAATTTATCCCTCATGGTACACCAATATCATGAAAATAGATGTAGAAGGAGCCCCAATCAAGCAATACATAGTTTACATCTTACACCCTGCACAATCTACCTTAATAAGGGTTTGTTTTGGTTTTTGGGAGAGTTAGAGGGCCTAGAGACCTAAAAAAGGGCTGAAATTTCATTTAGAGTGTCTCTAAAATTTTTATAAGTCCATAAAATATTTGATTGGTCTAGGAAAATAGGGGAAGTTCCCTCCTTTTTGTCTTAGATAGAGGGCACTCCCTTTATGCACAAACCCTAGATTCTTGAGGAAGGAGGTTGATAATATTAACCAAGAGCTAAATGAAACATTATATGAGGTGAGATAAGTTAGGTTACATTTAAACCAACATGATAAATCAAGAAAATAAGAGATAATCTTAGTAAAGTGGTCTAAAACTCCAAAGTTACAATCAAGCCTATTAGGTAGGGTTTTGTCCTAGTGTCTAAATGGGAAGTCACTTACACTTATATCCTTATATATGAATTATAATATATAGGATCATGTTCATAGGGTCATTCTAGACGTGTAAAAACTTCCACATTATAGAAAAAGCATCAAAAATCCATTCTTAGGCTCAAAGACAACTCAGGCTTGCAAGAAATGGAATGAAAAGCTCAATAAAGTAACTCTGAGTGCTTATATCTCCATTGGAACCTTGCATGTAGATCTAAGTAGTTTAGGTAGGTTGATGGACGTCTTAAAAAAAAATCTTGTGAAAAAAAATTTCAACTTCAATGTCAAATATTTATGAACAAACCTTAAGAGCAGAAGTGGTCTAAACCCCTCACAAACCCTTGTTAATGACCTGGTTGGGAAAATAATGAAATAAATGCATCCATATGTAACAAAATGGATTTTAAAATGTTTTTATATTATATATGACTCTCTAGAGACCATTTCCATCCAATTGAATTGTTCCTTATCTTTATGAACAGGGTATATAATTTCTTTTTTTAACTATTTTATACATTGTGCAGGTTTTAGAAGGTTTCAAGAGATGAAATTAACTTTGAAAGGAATATATAGACTTAATATAACTCACCATGTCCATTTCATAATTCATAAAAACACTTAAGTGTGCCTAATAGATCTCTCATTTCAACCAATCAAAATTGGTGTAGTCAATATGATAGTGAGAAGGGTGAAAACTCCAAGTAAGCTAATATTAAGGTGTGACTAATGCCTCCAAGGCCATGGATGTTCTTGAAAAGTGTCATCCACTACAATTTATGGATTTTCATGGAAAAATAAATCCAAATTTAAATCCAAGTGTGAAAGGTGTGGGAAAGAGGAGTTTCTTTAAGTATAAGTGTAGACACCAAAATTACGTCACATATGTGTGTAACTCCTTGTGTCAAAACCCCCTTTGAGCCCCTTGTAATAATTATCCTTCCTAACCCATGTTTTCACCCCTCACACATTTAATTAATTTAAAATATTTAATAAATTTAATTACAAACTACTTATGCCACCTTACCTAGCCACCTTGTCCGAAGACTAATTCTTACCCTCTTAGTCACCTCAAGACTTAATCCCCTAATATTAACTATCCATGACTTGTTCTCACCCCAAACATAAATTATAACTAATTAAATCCTTCTTAACCTCACATTTATACCATTTCCAAATGAATACCACACTTGGTAGGATAAGGAATAGAAAATAGGCTAAAAGTAGTCCTTTTACCTGTTCTCATGCCACTGACATCAGTGAAGCCATGGTCGATGTTAGCAGGATCACCGATGTCGATTACTTAAGCCAAATTCCAAGCTAATGTTTAGGTCAATAAAAATAAAAAAAATTAATCATTCACATATAGTCTTTAGCATTCAACTTTCTACATCTAAGCTTACCATTACTCTACACAAATCAATCTCAATTAGGAATTGATATACTACACAAAGCTTGGATTATTCTAAATTGATAACACATGCTTGTCTTTCCTATTCATGTATCACTTCAACATGCCTCATCATATCCATCTATCTAACACTCATATTTCATCTATT
Source organism: Torreya grandis (assembly GCA_037957365.1). Taxonomy (NCBI): domain Eukaryota; kingdom Viridiplantae; phylum Streptophyta; class Pinopsida; order Cupressales; family Taxaceae; genus Torreya; species Torreya grandis. The sequence goes on from JARHVA010010845.1 coordinate 120,155, forward strand.
ATGTTTTTTAATTCTTTTAAATATTCATTTTATAATTACTTTACATTGTACTATTTATCTTTTTATGAACATCTTGACTCTCCCTATGGAGGAGTCATAAAAATCCTTCACTTGTTTCCCTCTACTTAAAACATACCAATCCTTTATCTAGACCCAACTAAGTCTTACCCACTCCCTTATGACTCTTCCCAACCTCATAAACCTAACCAACATCCACCTCCTAGCTCAGAAAAGTCTCCTGCAACCTCTTGAGAACCTAATATGCCTACTAACATTGGTCACATAACTGACATCTATCATATCTCCTTATCGACATCGGTATCCTAATTGAATTTAGTGACTGTGTGTTTCCACCAACTTCTCTAAGCCTACCTAAACAACCTCTAAAAACACTAATAACTCACATTACCTGCACTACATCACTCTCAACTACACACAAACTAAAAGAATGATACAAACATCTCTCTCTTACTCTCTCTTTCATTTTGTTATTAATTACTATTTTGTTTCAAAAAGTGGACTATCATCCCTAAGTAAGTTTGACACTTCAAGGAACAAGCACATAGCTTGGCAATCCACTCATATATCTACTAAAAAATAGTTTTGGTGGTAGTGCTTTCTTAATCATAGGTAGTCCTCCCTAGCCAAAGAGGAGTGCTCAACATCATCAAGATACGGTGTGAAACCAATCCAAGTTCTCTATAATATCTAATCCATACCCCTCATCTCTATTTCTCCTTAAACATCAAATAGAATCAAATTTTAGTGAAACATTTTTGGCATGCCCAGTGGGACCTTGGAATTTTCCTTGGGTTCATTGCTTATTTTAACCATTCATATAGGTGCATTATAGTGAAAATTTTATTCCTTGCACTTTCTCCCTCACTTTTTCCTCAAAATGAAATATTCAACATTTTATTTTCTATTTAAAGGAAATAAACAAAAATTTCTTCTTCCTTGCCACTCTTCACTTTCTTTTGCCTCTAATAGGAACTTATCATTTTTCTTGCAAGTTATAAAGAATATCTTCTTTATATCTTTATTGCATACACATTAGGATATCAAAATTCATTATCTTCTCCTATTTCATCATTGTTTTCATTAAAATAAAAACACTTTAGATTTGTGTTTAAAACTTCATGCACTTCATTTTTTGTTTGCTACATATTAGCTCACCTAGTTAATTATAAGCATTATAAATGAATCGTAGTACACCAATATTACACTACCAAAGCATAGTCATAAAAATAAACATATAAACTCACTAGAGACAAGGCCCATTAGGATTTTATCACCTGATGGATCACCTTACCCTACCGATCTATGCTACTTGGATTTTGCCACCAAGGGGAAAACCCAATCTATTCTCTAACAGAGATAAACTCTGGAAAGAAGGTATATTCTAGCTAAGCAACCTATCTTGGCTTTAGGTTTCAAAAGTGTAGAAATCAAGATCCTATAACAACCCACATACTTGGTCTAATATAGATTCCTCTTGAGCACCAAAACTAACCTAAAAATAGCTCTAGATTACTTTCTAGTACCTTCAGTAACCAAACTCTCATCTCACTATTTGATAAAGGCATAAGCTAACACAAGATTAAAATTAATCTCTAAGAGGTAATAATTAGTGGCTATATGTTATTTTTCTACTTCTTATTTCCTTCTATAATTTTTGAGTTGGTAAGGACATTTTTTCATTGATTTACAAAATCAACACCATTCATAATACTCAAGTTATATAACCTGTTATATCATATTTTATAAGTGTTCATCCTCCTTATATAGACCACTTGTATCCTTTATTTTGCCTATATTTTTCCTCTAAGTTTTTAAAACATTAGATTTTTCATCTCCCATAACTCCATAGTGATCTACATCAGTTAAACCCATCAATGTCGACAGACTTTAACCACTGACATCAGTCAAGTAACTGATGTCGATGACTATGTATCTGGTTATTTTCAATTTGCTCAAAACAACAAGATAAAACAACCTAATTACCCACAACCAAACCTAGTTTTTCCTCACTCTATCACTAATATATATTTTTAAGACTATTTATACTTCTTGCATGGTATTGACATGAAACC
>JARHVA010010846.1:0-107500 GCA_037957365.1 Torreya grandis
ATCCAAAGGAGGTATCCCCTTATCTAGAGATTCACTCCTCAGTTTTACTACCCACAGCAAGAGGAGTGTCTCCATTTTGCTGCGTGGAAGAAAGGAACTGAGCTTCCTTTTCAAAGGGTGCAATCCACTATGTCAATATTTTTTGCAATGCCCGATGGGAGGAAATTTACATCCTATGAGTTTTAGGATTGGTGCTGGTCATGTTACTGTAAAAAGTCCAAAACCAAGAGCTATAATCTAGCATCTAGCAACTTCATTTTAAGAATTCAGTCTTTGGTTACTAATTAGCCTACCACCCCATGCCTAAGGTCACCACAAGATCCTATTCTAAGGGTGTCCCTTTCAAAATTTTTGAGCTACCTTTGAACTTAGCAAAGAGGCTAGGGTTTGAAATGACTCATCCTTACACAACAAACTAGTTTTTTAGACCTACCATAAGATATACCAACACAAGGAGACCCAGGTTGAACCCTATCACAACATGGCTTTACCTTTTGTGACCTTCAATGGTCAGATTCTTTTGAACCTTCTATAGTATGATCCAATTTTAGGGATATCCCTCTAGAGTGTTCCTCCCTTTAGTAGAGAGGGGCCAATCACTGCTATTGATCATATCAGAAACATAACCAACCTCTACAATATCTATAATGTCACTGAATAAAATGTAGCCATCAGGTTACTAGCCTTGTCCTTTGAAGGTAAGTTTTGGATTGGTATGGGACCTTGTCTATGAATTTTATTTGGCTCATGGAATGAATTAGGCACCCTCTTAACAAATAGGTTTGGGAGAGAAAAGTGACCATATGTCTCTAGCTGAGCAATTGACCACTATCAAGAGAGTTATGCATGAATTTATGTAATATTTTAACACTAGGTTCCAAAAGACTTGGGACATAATCCCCATTCTACTGAGGCCAACCCCAAGCTATGCTTTCCTTTACTACATAAGGGCCTTGAATAGTGACATTGTTATCATGATATAGTTCATCGGTAGACAAGTTTTACCCACTGCTTATGAAATAGCCATAGCTATCAAAAATTATTTGGTGCAAGTAGAAAGATAGCTCCTAGACCTCATATGCCACTCTTTCTTGATTTTATAGCCCTCAACTCAGCTTGTCACACCCACTTTAGCTCCTCTACCTAGTGTAGAAAGGTCAATTGCTACCCCTATAAATGACCTCCATGAGGTTAAGAGTTTACTACAGACTGTTTACCAACAAATTAGTGGCCCTCAAGAGGTAGAAATCTCAAAGCTATCAGCCAAATCAAGGATACCAATAGTTCAAACAAATAAATAGACCTCCTTTCCATAATTATAATCAAGGTCAAGTTTAGATTACACATGTTAGGCCTTATCAGAGTTATAATCCAAGTGCCCCTTCATCATCCAAGGCTCTTGTCCCCACTCAAATAATTTGGTATAGGAAAAGCCTAATTATCCACCCTTGGGGTATGGTCGAGAACAGGTTGTTTATGCCAATGAGCTACCAAATCAATGTATGCCCACACAATGTGATCATATAGATTAGTTCTCAAGTTTTGAGGCATCAACACAATCTGGGATATACAACAGGTAGGCTCAATCTGATTCCCACTCTTATGAACCACCTGGAATGGGAGTTCTATGCAGTCAATTATGTGAGGACCATAATAATCAAGATGATTATGTTGTAGATAACACCAAGTCCAAGAAGAGAGCTATGGAGTAAGCTCAAGTAGCTACTAAATCATATGTGGCATCTATTTTATCACAAGTAAATAAAAATTTTCCCAATTATAGACCACCAGTTGCAGCTTTGACTCCTCAAGTTACACCTCAAGTTGTAAATGTCCCCAAGGAGAACTCAAAGGGGAAACAACCTTCTAATCAATGTGGTGGACCAAATAAAGAATCTACACATGAACATCTCATTATGGGATTCCTTAGAAATGCCAAGACAAAAGGATATACTCCAAAAGGAATTGTATGGGCTGAGTGAGCAAGTTGTCCCAATAAAGGCTGATAATGTGTTGATAGTGAATGGGGCTCCCCCCATGGAGGTCATGTAAAGAAGGATGAAAATGTCCCTCCTTTTTCTCTATCCTTGATTAATGGTGATTTATTGGTCCATAATTTCATCATTGATAGTGGATCAAGCACCTCAGTGATGCCCAAATGCATAGCTAACAAGTTAGGACTCAAATATGAGTAATGACCAAGGGAGTTCTACAGTTGGATGGATCACCAACCAAGACATTGGGAGTGGTAAGAGGCTTGAATATAACTCTCCATGCCTATCCAACCTTCTTTGTTCCCCATGATGTGGTAGTGGTAGATGTTCCCCCTTACTTTGCTTGTTGCTTATCCAAGGATTTCACGTCCAAGATAGGTGGGTACTGGCAAAAAATGACCAAGGGAGTTCTACAGTTGGATGATCACCAAACAAGACATTGGGAGTGGTTAAGAGGCTTGAATATAACTCTCCATGCCTATCCAACCTTCTTTTGTCCCCATGATGTGGTAGTGGTAGATGTTCCCCCTTACTTCGCTCTTTGCTTATTCAAGGATTTCATGTCCAAGATAGGTGGGTACTTGGTAAGAAAATTAGACTTACATGGTCTTTCGAATGAAGTATGGAACCAAAGTGAAGATTGAGTCAAATCCTATCCACAAATATCACCTGGATCCATCCTCTCCGAAGGTAGTAAATGTCAACTATGCCATCATTGATGAAGAAGAACTCCAAGTAGACCAATCCCCACCATCTTCCCTTGAAGGAGTTGCTGACCTACTCCTAGATGAATGGGGAAATGACAATTTTGAACATGATCCTTACAAGTTCATCAAAGAGGTAGGTCTTAGATTTTACTGCATGCATGAGAAGGATACTTTCATGCCAAATGTAATGAAGGTAAATCAAGAGAGCTATGGGTTGTGTTAACTTTTCTTTGATAGATCTAGAAGCAAGTTAGGAGCTGGTGGTGGAACAATGCTGGTTTCACCTTCAAAAGAAAAATACTTCTCAAATTTTAGGTTCCAATTCTCCTACACTTGCAACATAGTGGAATATGAATCTCTTGTTCATAGTTTAGAGTGGGCAAGAAAAAGAGGAATAAAAGAATTACAATTTTTTTGAGACAATAAGTTAATCGTAAATCAGGTGAGAGGTCAAAACTTGACCAAGAACTCCTTGCTTAAGTCTTAAAGGCATAGGGTGTGGGACCTGATGGAGAGCTTCACTACTTTTAACATCACTTCCATCCCAAGAGAACAAAACAAGCATGTAGATAGACTAGAAATAGTTGGTGCTTAGTTTGATATTCCTAATGGAATAAGTTAGGATAACAATTAACACCATTTAAAGGTGATAGTGAGACCCTCCATACTAGATAATGTCATCAATTGGTAGGTGTTTGACAATGACCAAAAAACAACACTTTTCTTCTAGGAGGAGGTTGAGTTTGCTTCTAGGAATTAGTCCAAGTTGTAGCAATAGTATAAAGGCCAGATTGTTTAGCTAAAGAACAACAAACTTCCTAAGGGTTTGGTCACTCTTGAGAGCATCTTCAATGAGGATGACCAACTCAAAGGTGACAAAGCAAGCATGAAAACCAAAAAAAAGAGGATTACAAAAGGGTATAAATATTCAAAGATAAGCTGCTTGTACTTGGGAAGGTATATACCAATGAGGAAAGGCATTATTTTATTTTGTTATGCCAAGAGTTTGCGATGTCTTTGCTTGGGAGTATGGTGATTTAAAGGGGTTTGACTGAAGCTTGGCCCAATACACCCTTGAGCTGGAAGAAGGTGCCTAAACCCATAACACAAAAATAGAGACCAATCAATCCAAGGATTGAGCATCTCATGAGGAAGGAACTCATCAAGCTAGTTGAGTCCAAGATCATTTTCCTATTGAACACTCTTTTTGGCTAGCCAATTTGGTTTCTATTAGGAAGAAAAATGGAGATATATGATTGTGTATTGATTTCAAAGACCTTAATATATTCTCATTAAGATATCACTATCCCCTCCCAAGTATAGAATGAATTCATAGATGGTGACAAATAGTGAACAATTCTCCTTCCTAGATGGGTACTCTGGATACAATCAAATTCTGGTGCAAGACTATGACCAGTACAAAAAAACCTTCACCACCAAGTGGGGGAATTTCACCTATAGGAAGATTCCTTTCAAACTATCAAATTCTAAAGCTAATTTTCCAAAAAGCTATGGATATGGCCTTCTAAGGTTTGATAAATGACATCGTGCTTGTTTATCTTGATGATGTGATAGTCTTCTCCAAGGAGGCAGGACAACATCTGAAACACCTAAGGAAAATATTTGAGAGGTGTAAGAGTTAGCATCTCTCTCAACCCTAAGAATGTGTGTTTATTGTCCATGAAGGCAAACTCTTGGGGTCATTTCATTTCAAAAGGGGGGCTTAACCATTGATCTAGAAAGAGTGTACACCATCTTAGTATTGTCCTTGCCTAAATACAAGAAGGGTCTATAAAGTTTCTTTGGAAAAATAAAATTTATTAGGAGATTCATCCCTAATTTTTTTGAATTGGTTAAGCCACTAACTTCCATGCTGAGGAAGGTTGAGACGTTCACATGGATAGTATAAAGGAGAGATAGTTTTGAAGGCATCAAATAAGATATCACCCAGACTCCCACCCTGATTACTCCTAACTTTTCTAAGGACTTCAACCTCTACAACTTTGGCAATGAAGAGGTAATCTCTACTATGCTCACTCAAATGATGGTGAAAATCTCAAGTAGCCTCTCACATTTTTTAGCTAAGGCTTAGAGGGATATGAGATTAGGTACACTTATGTTGAGAAGTAAAAACTTGTAGTCATATGAAGCCTAAGTAAATTTAGACATATGTTGTCAAATAGAAAGATTCACATCCTAGTGTCAAAGACTTCTTGCTAAGCCGTAACTTGAATGAAAAAAGGGCAAGATGGATCACCAAGGTGATGGAGTATGACATGGAAGTCAAGACCATCAATTTTGGTGAGGGGGAAGAGGGTTGTGTAAGCACCTATATATAGACTTTAAAGAACTAAAATAGATCATTTTAATACTCAATGATGGAGCTATAGTAGAAATTCCCACAACCATAAAGAGCTAGACACAAGATATGGTTCATTTCCTTCAAATGGTGAGTGTCTATAAGGTCTTGATAGAACTAAGAGGAGATATTATAGGCTCCAATCTCTTCTTATGTCTTAGTTGATGGAGTGTTATTTATAAAGGAATTTTAAGGGCACTCTTTAGATGCATCGATTGAGATCAGGTTGACAGAGTACTGTTTGAATTTCATGATGGACCAACTAGTGGTCACTTTTCTCCCAAGGCTATAGCTACAAGGATGATGAGGGATGGCTACTTTTGGCCAACCATGTTTAGAGACACTCATGCTTGGGTGAGGAGATGCTACAAATGTACTCTCTTTGATGGAAAATAGTGATTAGTTATAATGCCTCTACAACCTATTCAAGTGGAACAACCATTCATGCAATGGGGTTTGGACTTCATAGGGATGATCAACCCTCCTTTTAGTGCTAGCCACAAGTGGGTCTTGACTACTATAGATTATTTCATGAGGTGAGTAGAAGCCATCTCTTTGAAGGAAGCTAATGAGAGTGCAGTCCTGGACTTCCTATGAAGGCTTGGTGATGAGATTTGGGGTCCTAGCCACAATCATTTCAGACAACACATTGGCTTTCTTGGGAACAAAGACAAGTGAGGTGGGGCATTAAGATATGGCATCTATCCTAGTACTTCATCAAGCTACTACTAATAATGGAATGGGTTGGATGAGTCTACCAATAAGAACTTGATTAGGATCATTAAAATGACAATGGAGGAAAATCAAAGGACTTAGCATGCCAAACTGAAGATAACCCTGTGGGTAAATAGGATCACTACAAAGAGGACAGTTGGAATTTTCCATACACACTTGTGTATGGAAGGGAAGCTAGACTTCCTATTTCACTTGAGTTACCAGCCTTGGATCTTACCCATAAGCTATAATTAGAAGAGAATGAATAGCTTGTAGGTCAAATTTTGTGAACTAATGGAGCTTCAAGAGACAAGAGACCAAGCCATGGATGCCATGACTAGTTGCCAATGGCAAACAAAGAAGAATTTTGACAAGAAATCCTTGTTAAAAGACTTCTTAGAAGGTGACATTGTCTTGAAATGGGATGAAAACTAAGCTAAACCTAAAAGGCACATGAAGGTCGATGCCTTGTGGAGTGGACCATATGTCATCACCTAATACAAACAACATAATGCATTCTAACTCTCCAGGTTGGATGGTGAAGACTACATATCCTAGTCAATGGGATATATCTTAAACATTGTCACTAACCTTCTCTTGTTATGTACATAGTTTCCCTATTTTTTCATCATTTTCCCTAAGTGCTTTGTGTTTGTAGTTTTTTTAGCCTTGTGTGTGTTACCTTTACCATTTAGGGTAAAAGCTTTATTGGTTCTAAATTTTTTCAAGGCTATTTCTAGCCTTCCAAGCTATAGCCTAACTCCATGCCCAATGGACCTTTAAGATACTAATCTTCTCAAAGCATAATAAGCATGCTTCCCCTATGAATTACCAAATGTGTTAAACTAATTTTGCTCTTACAAGCCAAAATTGAGCACCCCACTTTCCTTTTGTTTGTAGGGTATTTTATTAGTTTTTGACAAGTTCATCCCATATCCACTTTATGGGTTTTCTCTATGACATGCCTCTTTCCATGAAAAAACAAGGTAAACAAGGTACTTTGGGTGATATTTTTATTGGCAAAATAGGCTAGGTTCAAAGAGGCATAAGTCTTTTATAAAAGGTCCAAAGGGTAGGTACCCTTATATAGGGCACTCAAGTGCCAAATAGGGCCTTTTTGAGTTCTTATGAAAGACTAATTAGAGGCCAAAGTGTCCTTGCAAAAGGTAGTAAATTGACAAATGACCTTTTCAAAGAGTTCAAAGGGAAACCTTGGGACCAAGTGTCCTTTCAGAGGGCAAAAAGTCCACTTGCAAAAGGCCAGGCTAGAAATCCTATAAAGGAAGAATTCCTTCAGGAAAAGTGACAAGTCAAAGAGAGATTTCCATCAGACAAAATGTCTAAAGAAAATCCAATGAAGAATCCCCAAAGAATAAATTTCTTTAGAAAAAATGTCTGAAGGAATTCCTTTGGACATTTTGTTTGAAGAAATTCGGCAAGTGAGGAAATTCAAAGGAATTCGGAAGACAAGAGTTTTGAAGGGGTAAGTGCCCTTCTAGAGGACACTTGGTCATCAAAAGAGGACTTTTCCATTTTTTTGAAGGGTCACTTTCCCTTCGAAAGAGTCCATTTTCAAAACGTTGAAGGAATTACCAAATAGGGATGACAGGCTTGTGGACATTAATTTTATGGTGATAAGCTAGTCATTAGTTTTCAAATATCTGGTGATAGGCCCATGAACGTCAAATTTAGGGTAGTGAAATAGCTATTAGTTTTCAAATGTTTGATGATAGGCCTGTGAATGTCAAATTTAAAAGGATGGGTTAGTCATTGAAGAGAGACCAAAGAATGATTCTTTTAGACAAAATGTTTGAAAGAATTCTTTCAGACATTTTATCTAAAAAAACTCATGAGCATAGGCCCTAAGTATCATCAAAGGTGGGTGTCAAAGTGGCAAGCATAATGAAGGAAATTCCTTTAGGCATTTAACTTTAAGAAATTCAAAAGGCCTAGAATCTTGAAGCAAGACTCAACAACCCATCAAGAAAGGAGCCTGAAAGAGAAAAGATAGCCCCTAGGAGCCTAAACTATCATGAAAAGATAAGAAAAATAACAAGAAGAGAGAGAGAGAGAGAGGAGAGAGAGAGAGAGAGAGAGAGAGAGAGAGAGAGAGAGAGAGAGAGAGAGAGAGAGAGAGAGAGAGAGAGGAGAGAGAGAGAGAGAGAGAGAGAGATGAGAGAGAGAGAGAGAGAGAGAGAGAGAGCATGGCCCATAACATATCCATCCATACAAACACTTGGAACATTCTAGGTGACATAGCCAATCAAGAATAGGAGTGAACCAAACCAGTCTAGGTGGCACAGGAGGCAGTGGTAGGAGAAGCAAATGCTTGTAGATGGAATAGTATAAATGAATATAAATTAAGAGGGTTGTGTGAAATTTAAATAGGGTGGCCTAATTTTCCTTGTGTTTAACATTAATGAATAGCCATTAAGGGGAGCTCTAGGAGCATTTAATAAAATTCATGGCCTAGAACATGAGGAGAGGTGACCTTATTGGTTGAGGAGGAAAGTGACCCATGCCCTTGCAGGAGTTTTTAATACAACCTAGGTAGCAAAGTCAATATCTGGGACACCTAAAACATGGATTTTATAGATGTATTTAAGAAAAGATGATAGCAACATGTGTGAATTATTCTACAGAGGTGTTTAATGAGGTATGGGTTGTTTGCTCTTAGACGGGTTAAAGATCTTTCCCCATTTCCTCTATATATTGTCCTCTTGGTTTGGAAAAGGATCTCTCAGTTTTGTATGGCAAATCCCTAAAAAAAAATTTCCTTTAATAAAAAGAAGTGTTTTACCTCCATCTATTTTTTTACACTTTTGCATATGTCTGTGTATTGCCTTATGTTTAGTCATTCATTTTAATGCTTTCATAAGTCGATGCTAGTGTATCTAGTATATCCAAGATCTTCTTCTGCATGTTAAAAAGAAGTGTCCAGGTTGAAGTATAGGTACAGGTGAGAAACCATCCAATAGTGTGCCTTTAGAGCACCTCTGGTAGGTTCTTCTTCATTATACCTACATCAAACCCCTTGTTAAAACATTGAAGCGGTCTAGTTTGTTATTCAAATGAAGTGTATATTCACTCTTTTTGGTATAAAGTGTAGATCAACAATGAGTAGACCAATTAATTTTGGTGCATCACCACTTTAGTTAGGTTCTATTATCATAACATCCCTCTCTCTTTTCACCCCCCTCCATTATTATTATTATAAATTTAGGACTTTAAGGTGCATCAAGGGGAGCTAGCCCCTTATCTAGAGATTCACTCCTCAGTTTTACTACCACAACAAGAGGAGTGTCTCCATTTTTCCACATGGAAGAAAGGAGCTTAGCTTCCTTTTCAAAGGGTGCAATCCACTACGTCAATAACAATTAGGCACATAGAAATAGTCTATGTGAGCCTTTTGTTAGCGTGAAAGGGATATAAGTTGAACAAACATCCATGATATGTATTTTCCAAGTTTACAAGATTGAGGTGATATTTAAATTAGAAATAATGTCTACAACTTCTTATGAATCATGGTGGCCTAAGTTTTGTTGAAGACACTTCATATCAAGGAAAATCAAATCTAAAAATTGAAATGGACACATATTCTAAGCCCCATTAGAATGGGAATCAAAAGAGAATGGGAAATCAAAAGGATGTGATATGTGTTAAGAGGTTAGAGGATCCATTTATTTCCTTTAACAAAGTTAATGATCCAAAAAACATTACAGTCATATCTCAGTGTCTCCTAGGAAAACTGAAAATTTAAAGTCATATTTAAGGAAGTAAGTATCATTTATTCATCTCCACTAAAGACTCATAGGGTAACAAATCATTTAAATGATGATAATGATAAATTTGGACATGAGCCTTCAATCAAGTTAAAATATCTAATATGAACCCAACTAAGAAAACTCCTATTTCTATGTTGAATAAGGATGATGGGAAATTTAATACAAAAATTAATTTAAATTTAATTGTATAGATATGAACAAATTTTTAATAAAATAATGATAATATGTACAAAATAGCTAAAACAAGGTTAAATGTGTGTGTGTGTGTGTGTGTGTGTGTGTGTGTGTGTGTGTGTGTGTGTGTGTGTGTGTGTGTGAACATAATATAATGTCAGGTCAATCCCATATAGGTATACAACGCTAAACAAACATACATTATCATATATGCATACAATAAAATATCATGTTAGACATATCATAATCATAAAAAATCTCCCTCTTTACCTTGCTCATAGAATGTTCTCCCTTGGATGCCTTACTCATATACGGAGTTCCTTCAAATGCCTTAGATTCCTCCAAGATTTTACTACATATCATTTATGCTCATAACTCACCTATAGTTAATATTATTTATATAAAAATATTTTTAGAAACTTTACATACTATAAATGCAACCATGTTCATAAGTAAATTTTAAAATGATACAAAAATTTAAACATGCACTTATCATAATTTGGTGGTCACACTCAATTTGCTTTTGATGCTCAATAGGGTCAATGGCAGGTTGAGTCTCACACACATTAATGTGAAAGGGATAAATACCAATAGTTGATGTCATACTAATGATAATATAATGGGTTTAACCCTTCACACATATACATAAATATTTAAATACTTTTACTAAATAATTTGAAAATAATATCTAAATTTAAAAATATAATTATTTTGTGCCACATCACCCTAGCTAATCATATCAATGTGAGAATAAAAAATTATTGTACACCCATACATAGATAATACATTCACTTAAATTATATTTTTAAAAATAAAAAATAAAATTATTAAAATAAATATCTATTTACAATTCAACATTACAAGTTATCATACCTCAGTAATTTGATGAGTAAGTGAAATCATAGTAGCAATGCCTATGTCTACCCTCACCTATATAGATGGATGAGTCTCCACTGTGGTCATCAACTAAACAAAAAAAATATGATTGCTATTTGAGAATATATATATATATATATATATATATATATATATATATATATATATATATATATATATATATATAAGTAAATACATGTATATGAACCATAAACTAATTAAAAAACCTCGATATATGTATACATAAGTTGGGTAAAAATAATATATGTGCTAGTGGAGGGTCCATAATTTGGTTGTGATAAAAATGGGATTGTTCCTGCTATATATATATATATATATATATATATATGTAGATTAATTGTTACTTTTTAAATATAGATATATTTGAAAATTAATATGTTAAATATTATTACTTTTTATTCTATTTTTTGGTTAACATGTCAAATATATAAAATATTTGAAAAGGTGAAGTCGAGATGTCCAAACCAAATGTATGTGTCAAAAACTCCTCAATCAAGACTATGTTATATAGCCTTATATAAGCACCACAATAATTGGGTTGTATCACATCATCCTCCTCACCTAAATGTCTAATGTATACAACACCACATGATCTGCAATGGTTTGGTTGATCATCAATGCTAGCTAGAGCATCTCCATGTCCACTCTATCTAACATCAATATGGGAAAGTTGACTCATAAGCATAATGAGGGTTTTAGTAAGTTCCTTAAGTTCATGTAAAGTGTCAATATATACAACCTCCTTTACTGCAAAGGAGATTATCTTAAGCTGAATTGGCTTTTGGATATAGATTCTTATAAGCTAATAAGGTGCACAACATGCACTTACTCCATCCTCCATAGATATTATTCCTCGACCATGAAACTTTGAGTAATCAAAATAATTAGGAATTTAATTGAGGATAAAATTATAATAATGTTTTATAAAACATACAAATAAAACTCAATTTTTGGATCAAGGTGGGTGATCAAAGACCATCCACCGTGTCCTAAAAATTATGTCTTATCAAATGATCGTGGAGCTAGTGGATTAAAAACTATATTCATGATAATAGAGGTGGTGCATTGGTTCTTAGATCAATGAATATTTAAAAAAAAACCATATTTTTTTTGTCTTTCACACTAGTCATTGATAATTTGTTAGTGTAATATGAGTTGCATATCTCTCTATAAGCTACCCATCTATCAGTTTGACTAATTATCAAGTTAAATTCACATAGTAATGAATCTAATGTATTTTGCAAATAAGTAAAGTGGGTGTTGGTCAGATAGGGGTCCCTCATTGTCTTAATTATCTCTTAAATCTATATTAATTTTTTTACTATGTGTATGGCCAAATCCTCCTGACTACCTAAAGGGTCTTGTGAAATTGTAGAGGGTTAGGAGGGTTTTGTGTATTTTATTATTCATCTTCAATTCACACATTTTTTTTCATGTGAATGGATTTGATAGGTTGTACAAACTGAAAACAAATGGTTTTAACAAAAAATAATACAATCCAAAAAAATACTAAATTTGGTGTTAATTAGTAGAAAATTAGTCTGATTATCTCTCCTCTTGCACAATATTGTTGATTGTCTCACTAAAAAACATTTTCAAGATATTTCATAGTTTTTTTAGTGTATAAATGCAAATGTGTAAGATGTTATCATGAGTTTCAGGGTAAAAATTCAAATGTCATGTTATATAGAATGAAGAGGTTTAACAAGGTTTTTTAAAAATATGTTATTAAAACCATGCATCTGGTATATAACATACATGTTATAACACCTATGCATTATACCATGCATGTGTTTTAGGCTTGGAATTACCAAGCCTAATATTAAATAATGTGTACATAGTATTTTAAGATCATGTAGGTGTTTATGCTTAATTCACATTTTAGACCAAAAAAATCCACTTTTTTGCCCCCAACTTTCTACACTTGCTCATATACTAGTTTCTCCCATTAGAAAATTGGATTATTTTTGTGATCTATTGTAGTATGATAGGATTATAATTAAAAATTTTAAAATCCAAAATTCAAAATACAAATTACATGTGTAGAAAATAACATGATACATTTTTTTTATAACACATGAGGGAATTTTTTCTATTACATATTTTTTGAATAATAAAATGTGATGATTAAATTATTTTTCCTTGAAAATTGTTATTATAATGTGATACATTGAGATGAGTGATTGAAATAACATGGTCTCCATGCCTCACCTAAGAATGGGTGCATTTATAAATGCATTTTTCAAATTCAAGATTTGTCTATTGTGATCAAATAATAGCCAATTATTTACTTCCTTGATCAAGAAGTGGATGGGGTATTGGTGACTCAAAAATTGTCTTGGATATGTTTCATACATTTTTTAAAAGTCTAGGATGTGTCCATTGGGAATTGGTGACTCTCATGAGAAAGTTTTGGGTTATGTTTTCAACACCTATTAAAAGTCTAATGATGGAGAAATTATGGTGGGATTTGAAATAAATTTATGAATCTTTGTGTAGTAATGGAAAGTAAGAAGGATAATATTGTGAATCCATTTAAAAATTCCCCCAGTATAGGCACACCATCATTGGAAGAATGCCTTTGGGTGTAGGCACTATGAAACTATAAAATAATTTTATATCCATGATCATATGTAACCTATATATCATGCATCTAACTTAGATAATACCATGATAATCACATGCATAAAATGTATATTTAAGCCTCTAAAATATGTAGATAAACTATTATATGTAACCAATGTAATTATGTAATAATTATTCCCTTTATGTAAGTAATATATGAATAATCTGAGCATAATAATATGGCCCAAAATTAGATATAGTCAAATGTAAGTATCTAAATATCATGCCTATTATAGACATGTGATGTGTATCCTTTCAATGTAGGGAAATACATAAAATACCTACACTGCATGGATCATGATGAATAAAGGATCTCAGGACATGTGTGGCAACTAAACAAAAAAAAGGTAATTAAAAGTCACATGTGTGACACAAAGTGAAAACAAGTAAATACAATGTCAAAAAAGTAACTATGAGAGGAATAATTAAAAAAAACTAAAACCAAGTGGCAAATGAAAACTATGAAGACTTGTTAAATTAGATTAAATGACCTATCAAAAGAAAGTAAAGTGAAACAATAAAAGAAAAATGTCACCACAATGTTCCCAAAACTAATTACGATCTATGATCATATGTATGTAGTGTGAGTCCCATAAAACATGAAAAATCATCATAGTTTATATGTTCAAAGCATGTCTTGCCATTATTATGACTAAAAAGTGAATCTATTGAACCATCGTTAACAAAAATGGTGTCTCTAACATAATAATATGTACTATTGAATTGAGTTTGTCTTGGAACCAAATTACCTAATGTTTGTTGTTTTATCATAATAGGTTTTAAAATTTTCACTTATTTATTAGGTACCTATTTTAGATTTTATAAAATTTTATTATTAGACATCCTATGGTTATTAATAAAATGCATGCATTTCTCACGATAAGGCCTAGAATTCATTTGTGATTTCTTAATGCTATTGATCGATTTCTTAAGATTATTTATTTGAAGCATATGGTCATTGAAAATCACATGATTTATTTCACTTATTTATAGATAAATTTTTATTTTATACACTCTTATAAGTTCCACGGTCACCTAAGAAGGTACATATTTTATTTTTAAATCTTAATTGTATCTAATGCCTTTACTAAAATGATGAGTGTTTTGAATAATATATTCTATAATGTCTTGCTTATGTTTACCTAGACCCTGACCTTTATATCCTATTGTTTGTATACATGTGAGTCCAAATCCATATTTTTGTAATGATGCTTAATAATATTTGAATGTTTTATGGATTTAATAGTGTTTGAATAATTATGAATTATATGCCCTTTACCTTTGTCAGTGTAAGATGGTGTATTATTAATCACTGATGATTTAATAGGTTGTTCATAGCCTTGAATATTTAGATAAAGTTGGCCAATGCCAAATTTATGCATATCATTTCTATATTCCCAAGGACTAATTGGATTAAAACTAAAATTTGAAAAATGTTCATCCATGTTTTTAGGTATATAATCATCATCCTATGTATTAATATATCACCAATTTTAAATGGGTGCATTTTATCCACTAGAATAACTTGATTAGGTGAAATAATAGTTGATTGCAATGTATCTAGCTATAAAATAATTATCTATGTGGGTTATATTTTCTTGTAAAACTGGAAAATAACATCATTATCAAGACATGCATATACAAATCCCTAATAAATGAATTTTAAGAATCTAGGTAATGTAAATGGGACCACATTCATTGCATGAATCCATCGCCTATCAAGTAAAATATTATAGCTCTCTTCATTATATTCACTTGACATTTTGAAGCTATGGTCCAACAATTATATTTAATTTATTTTTTCTTAAAGTCTTTATCTATTGATTATCAAAGCCTTTAATGATCATTTCTAAAGTTTTAAGAGATTATTATCCAAGTCCAAGTATATTAAGAAATATTTTATAATAAATATTCAACCCTGAACCATTATCTATTAGTACACACTTGATTCTATTATCATGAATGATAAATTGAATTTACAAGGGTATATATTGGTCCACTATATCTTTAAAAGGTAGATCCTTCAACTCAAAGGAGATAAGGCTCTCAATATCTATCAATTTTTTAACAATAGAATTAAATTAAATAAGTTTGGTATCATGTGGTAAAACAACATCATTCAAGGTCTTATAAAATATGTCTTTGTAAATACTAAACCTTTGGAGCAACTATAAAATATAAATTTCAACATGTGTATTCACAAGTTGATCAATAATATCATTATCTTTAGCTACTTAGAGTCTAATTATGGGATCTTAAAGAAGGTTATGAGGGGTTTGTTGGTTAACCCCACCTTGATGCCAAGAAGAAAGAGGAGGAATGGAATCATTGAGTATTATAGCCATTTAGGTTATTGCAAAATCTAACTCATAATCCATCATATAATAAGCCACACAAGATGTATCACTAGAGGGAGCAAAAGAAAAGTTATCGATTGCAAAGGTATTAACACATAAAACATCACTATCACATACAACCTTATGCTAATTTCAATAAAATCAGGTCCTTAGGGGAAAGGGATATAAAATACTAAGTTTGAGTGATACAAAATGAGGGGCTCACTAAAATGTTTTATAAAAAGGGTGCCTAAGTGTTCGAAACACTAATCCAATCTTGTAAAATAATGGAAAAAGGCAAATCTAACCAAATATAAAAAATATAGTAAATCATATATGCCTAATGTGTGGAATTGAAATATATTCTGATCAATTCATAAATTGAAATGTGAAAGAGATGGATATAGAGAGATATGTACCTACTTTCTGATTTAATTGAGTTTCATACTACTCCAAAAGAGATAATGACCAAATTAGAAAACCAAAAGTGACAAGATTTTTTGAAAGCGGTTGATAAAATATAAAATTGGCTCTATAGATCCATGGGGTCCAAAATTTTATCAACCCTCCATCCGTAGAAGTCCAAAATTATCTCTTTGGTAATAAAAATAGAAATCATAGATGTCAAAATGTCTTATCTTCTTGAAGTAACCCTAATATGGCCTCAAATCCTAGAAACACATCCAAGACAAAGGAAAATGTGCAAAGTAAATTAGCCCAAGCCCTATTGAGGGTCAAAACTACATATTAGTGATGAGAATTAGAGTTCATTTTAGTTTTTGTGCATGTGAGTGACCCGATCCAAGTGATCGAAGACTAAAAAATCTCTCCCCAAGATAATCAATAATGATATGTGCTCATTAAAGTAACCTTATTTTGGCATGACTATGTGGACATAAAACTTCAAAAAATTATAGGATGAAAAATAGCATAATGTGTAAGCTTATTGATAAGTGTGTGATAGGTATACTCAATGTGCAACTCAATAACTTTATTACTTATTAGATAGGAAATGATAAATGACTTAGGTTACATCTATATATATCTCAATTGAATTCAATTTAGGACATATTCACACAAAAAATGACCATGGAAACAAGTCAAATATAATAATCAAGACATAAAAAATCATGGCATGGTAGCACAACAGACCCATAAGAGACCACAATTTCAGACTGTCTTAGAAAATGGTCAAGCCACTTTTGGGATGACTCAAAAATGAAGGCAAAAAAAATCCACAAAATAAATATCAAGATGAAATAGAAGATGAATGGTGGATCCCAATGTAGTCACCTGTCAAATATGCAGGTATTCATGAGAAAATGTGTATGACATGACTATGAAGAGTCTAATGTGAAGGTAAAGTGTATTAAAAAACATAAAATAAACAAATGTACCAAATGTACCAAGGCATGACAAAGATGCTAAAATTACATGATTTGTCCCAAAATTAGGTATCTACAACTTCATATTTTATATTACACATGATGCATGTAATATTTTTATTTTGAGATGTTTGTTTCACATATTCATCACAAATATCAAAGGTCACACATTCCACTCATCATATTAAAATACATGTTATTAGAGCATATGCATTACCATATCAAACATGAAGGATTTTGAGGCACATGATTGAAAGGCACCTAACTCCAATTTCTAAAGCTTTAGATTTTATTTAGATATGGATGCCCATATATAATAAAGGTTGTTAACTCCACCTCACATTGATATTATATGTGATCTATTTAGGATTGTACCCAGTATTGTATTTAGCTTTATTTATAACATTGCTTAAAATTTTAGTATATCTTGGTTTTTGTCACTAAAAATGTACTTATAAATGTATGCAAGATTTATCTTAATTTTATAGGCATGTGATCTCACATGGGCATTACACACATCGTTAGTCAAATTAGGCATATAATTTTCAATTTTATAGATTTTAATATATTTTTATTATTCTCACTCAACTATACATGTGTTTAAAAAGAAAGAATGATATTGTAGGATTCAAAAGTATATTAGAGTCTGTGTTTTATCAAAATCTATAATTAATTATGATATTAAATCTAATTAAGATAAAATGGATTGAAGGATAATAAATATTGTAAATGACTGGTAACTAGTAAAATAGAAGTAAAGTACTAAAATGAATAAAGCATGAACAAATGAAAAAATATAACTATGAAAAACACAAGAAGACTTAGTTGATTTATACCCATTAGGATGATTGTGTGTGATTGTTGGAAAGTACCAACTCATCTCAATTGAAATATGAATTATAACTATTTTGGGTTAGAACCAACTAAAATTAGTCAAGATTGATTATCATTATTGTCCTTTGTGGGATGATCTTGAATGTTGTATGAAAATGAGAATTTGATGGCACAGTTGCCTGTGCCTGCTTGAAATATGATTGTATACAAAATTTTGACCTTTGATTATGTACAAATGATGTGAAAATGACCTCTTCAAGATTGAAACCCTATTAGGGGTTTATGATAGATAAAAAATTACAAAAATAAAGGGGGGAGTTTAATGGGATAATCTTACCCAATCACTCCTATGACGATTAAATACTTCTTATGTATATATAATACTCTAAAGAGAAAATCAAGTCCACATGTTTCTCCTACTTAGAGTGCTTAGTGTAATAGTTATCCTTTTTCTATATGTATGCATGTAGATATGGATTGAATACTTGATAATGATTTGCTTGACTTAGATAAAATATGTGTATGACTTGGCTAAGGGCTAATTCAAGTGATTAGAATCAAATTTGGAAAGAATAAGAAATATTTTCTCAGTGTGTAATAGTATATGTATGTCTAAATAGTGAAATTATCAAGTAGTAGAAAAGATGGCTTGGATATGCATTTATAGAAATCAAAATGGGTGAAACCTCATGCTACCTATCCTAAAAATATAGGCCAACATGTATGAGAGATTTTGAATTTTGAAAAAGAGTCAATGTTGGATGAAGGTCAGGATTGACCCATAAGGTTAGGATTGACTATTCATCCCAACCTGTGTGGGTTGATGTTGTCTTGGAAGGGTGATGTTTGATTTAAAGGATTTAAAATGTATTTACAAATGCTTAAAGATGTCGTTAATGATTAATATTATTTGTGTAGGTGTAAACAATAAATTAGAAGAGATGGTTCCATACAAGTACTTAAGATAGAGTGATGTGGTGAAATAGAATAACTTTAAATACTTAAGTAATTTTAATTAAAAGTAAGCCAAAACTGATGTAATCAAGTATTCATGACCAAATTTAAGTATCTACATTTTATCCCTCCCACCCCCATACCCCTATTTTAATCTAGAAATGAAATTACTATAGTAAAAGGAAAAATATATTTGAGTGTGTATAACCCACTTTTATTTTTAGATAAAATCTATAATCATTCAAGGTGTTCCATATTAATTCTTTTAATAATGTAAAAGTAGTTAATGTCCATACATGAAATTGAAAATTGAAATGTATCTTGAATTTGAAAATATTTCTAAAGAATAAGGAATAAGTATACTTGCATATGTGAAAACATTGTTGTTCTTTTAAATTTGCTTGAAAAGGATGTTTCCTTGAAGCATTAGATAATTAATGCTTCCCATGAAGCATTTGGAGAGATTGGTTCCTTTGTTGAACTATGGAAAGTTGAGGGTGATCAAGCCCTAATTTTAATTCAACTTGTATAGAAAATAGAACCCATTGAGGGATGCAAAAACCTTAATTTACATTGTTGGTTTTTATAACCCTAAGATGGAAATGGGTTGGAGATCACAATGGATTCTTTATCTTTAATGGAGGGAACTAAATGTCCAATATGCATTGTGCACTTTATCTAAATCAACCACTATATATGGCATATAGATTCAATTATCACTTTGTTCCTCAGTTCCTATATGCATGTGTTTTAAATACTTAGGACTTAGACATGTCATCCTAGGTTGTTAAAGGGGTTGGGTACAAAGGGTAGATTTAGACAAATATTATAAATAGATATATGAAACCAATTTACCCTAAATGTATGCATAATGAGAAATTTGACTTATCTAGAGTGAAATAGACATTGTCAAATGTTGTGAAGGCTAGAATAGGCTTAGAAATTAGTTAGGAGTCCTTCATTCTATAATTGGGGTTAAAAATTACATTTGGATAGTACTGCAGTTAGAAAAATAGTAGTGTACTACACTAGTGTCCAAGATATCACACTAGTGTATTTTTATCTATAATTTATCTAAGACTTCCAAGGATACTGCAGGAAGGTTTCATGGACCTATAGGTAAGTTTTGATCTTATAATCTATCATCTATGTCATTTTTTTGTTGATTTTTTTCCAAAACCTAATGAACATCTATACACATGAAATAACAAAAAGATCAAATGTAAAAGGATTAGAAAAATTGGGTTGTGGATGTTACGATTGTGTGGGATAGAACCCCTATTATCCTGACTACTACCTACATTAAACCCAATGATAACGGTATTAGATAACATTTAGTTATCCCTTAGGGAATGTGTATAATCAATGCACATAGTATGCTAGAATGACTTTCACTTAAGCCTTTCTTTGATCAAACATGCAAATCTAGGTGTGATTGTTGAGAAATATACAATATGTTGATCTATACTATTAACTAATTTTACATGATTATGTGCCAAAATAGTAATTTATAGATGTAAAATGCCTTGTGAATATATTTATATAAAAGGAACTTTGATTTGAGTGTAAGACCCTTGTTCATTGGCTAAAAAGATGTAAAAGAAAAATAAAATCATAAGAGAAAGCTCAAGGAAGGGTTAGGACCCAAAATACGTTGAAAAAGTGACCATTGGACACTATAATTTTATTAGAAATTAACACATTATGCTAGTGTCCAAGATTACACTAGTGTCATAAGAACATAAAACTAGGTGAAAATTATGCAAAATAGGGTAGGGGTCCCCTTTGACTAGGATGGTATGACATAAGACCACTAGGGATGCATAAAATTAAAAAAATAAGTCATAATAAATATTTAAAGACCTAAGTTGATCACATGAATAAGACTTTTATTCAACATTATGACCTTCCCATGAAAGAGCAATGAAAGACATAGTACTTGTGGTTGCTTGACCAAATTAGGGTGGGTACATTTGCCCTTCTTTTATTCTAGTAATGTAATGAAATGGAAGTGATAAAGTAAAAGGAAAAATAAAATACATACATATACTTACCTATGTGATTAATCCATGTGAAGGATGGATGTGCTCTAGGCTTGACCCACTTCTTATCTAGAGAAGTGGATAGGAGCTAGAATGGTATCTATGAAGAGGAAATCCAAAATGTGGATACCCCTTATACTAAATCTAAATGATGAAATAAATTGTGAGGAAAAAAATCTTGTTTTGTCCCCACCTTGATATGTGAACTATGCCATGATAGGTATCTAAAAGTGTGGAGAAACAAACCTTGCTTACCCTCACTCAGGTATATGAATTGAATCTGAGAAGTATTTATAAATATGGAGAAACAAGACCTACTTTCCCTCATTCTAGTATGTGAATTGATTCTAAGAAGTAATCTACTCAGAGATAAAGATTGTCACTTTGCCTTCACAATATGGATCTAGTGAAAATATATCAATCAACCCTTACAATTAGCTATATGACCCATCCTGGTGAAATCCTAGGGACATCTAGGTTATAATATGAGTGTGATATGATAATCTACACATAGAGAATGGTATAATGTGCCATTCCATCTATATGACTTGGTAGAATCCTATGAGATCAAGGATATGTGATTTGCATCATACCCCCAAACTTGATATATGAGTAATATAACTATGTGCTCTATGTAAAATCTATTAATGTGAACTAATATCTAACAAGATCATGGAATCCTATAAATTTGAGTCAATTTGCATGTTTGAACATCTAAGTAAATATGTGTATCTAAATATCTAATTTAATATAAACCAATCTAAGTCCATCTAAACTAATAAGTTAATATGAACCAATCTGAGTCAATATGTGTGTTTAAACCAATCTATGTATCTGCATCAATCTATGTATCTAAATCAATGTATATATTTGAATGTCTAAGTCATCATATGTATTTGAATATTTGAATCATTATATTTATGGGTATTTGAATCATTATATATCTAGGTATCTAAATCACCATATATATAGATATTTGAATTATTGTGTATATAGGTATCTAAATCACTATGTATATGGGTATCTGAATTGGGAAATTTGGGTGTCTGAATTAGTGTGAATAGTGTATGTATGCCCCCTTTTGGTGAAAGATCCAAGACTGTGGTAAGGGAATTGAACCAAAAGTGATGTTTTCAATCATGTTAGTGATAGTTAGTGTCTCTAATATGAGGATATGATTGATTATTTAGACATTTGTAACAAAATTGTTTTTGAGAACTTGGGCCAATATAGGTTTGTGGTGTATAGTGGGTTTGTTAAAAAAACATAAGTTTTATCACTTTTTGGAGTCAATTTTATTAGAATATTAGTATAGTTAGAATGGTGTGGCAGATATCATGATCATTTCCCATGCACAAGAAATGGATTAAAAATTGGAGCTATGTTTCCCAAGATATCACATTTGGATAAGCTAGTATTAATTGGTAAAATCTACATGCAAGGTCAACCTTAGGCAAGTGTAATTTTTGGAACATGGCTTAAATAGGTTGGTTGATTGGTTTTAGAATCATTTAAATCAATTGACTTGAGAGAAATTATTTCTATAAGCTTAAGAACATGCTAAGAAGATGAGGAGTAAACGTGACCCGCTATGAGGAAGTGGTAATGCTCATTCAGGCCAGGGAGGAGGTTACCCTGGTAAGGAACCTATCATTTTCCCTAATTTTGAAATATTTATTAAATTTATAATAATTTTTAATGAAAAATTGGTAGTTTAGGTCCTTTTTTAGGAGGACCACACTAGTGTCCCTAGGACTACACAAGGTCCTAGGTTATTGCACCATCATCTTAGGTACATCACTATTATCCTAGGTGTAGCATTAGTATCCACTATAGCCAATTTTGCCATTTTTTTCTTTTTTTTTGTGTTTGATGACTACTGTTGCATGTTTATTTGTGATTTAGAGATGTTAATTCCATATTTTATTATGTTTACAAGGATATACACATATGAGGGAGTGTTAGAGTGGCTAAATGATTGAGTGCTTACATGGACTACCCCTAATAGATGATAATAGGGTACTGATTGATAGATCTAGTTTGGGCCATGTGGAATCACTTGCCCCAATGCCTTGTGACTTCTATATGATGACAACATTGTGTGAGAGGTGGAACATTGGTATATTTAGGTTTCCCACTAGGGAGATCATTATGACATTGGAGGATGTCTATAAGATACTGAGATTGCCCATTATTGGTCAATGAGAAGTGTTATAGGAGACTACTGAAAAACATAATTATAGAGTGGATTGTGAGGTACTTTATAACTATGTTTTTGGTAACCCATAAGATATAGAGTTACAATAGTGTGTTGTCATCTTTGATTATTATGGCTAATATTCTATGGTTTTAGAATTTTTTAGTGGTGCTACTGGATTCCTTTGTTGTTATAGATGGGAGTGGGGTATCTATCTCATGTAGGATACATGGTATAGTGAAGGATATAAATGAGAACATGACCTTATACTCATGGTTACACATTATGTTATCCCACTTGTATCAATATTTCTACAATTTTACTTATAAGTTGTGCATAGGTAGCATTGGTTCTTTAACATTATTGCATTATTGGGCTTATGAACATATTATACTAGTTAAACTAGAGGGGTTTCTATAGATGGATTGGACCCACCCATAAATGTTTGTAGAGAGATGGATTAGTATAGATTACATGAAACTAAAGAGCATAATGCACTATCGATAGGTGTTATATTGGTTGATTACTAGAAACATTATTTGGATACCCTACAGGGGATTTTAGAGGTGGCTTGAAGATGGTGTTCATATGAAACTAGTTCAAATAAATAGTTGGTTACATGACCATTGGTGGTCAATGTATTTGAGATATTTTAGTATTAGTAGGTGACATGATAGTTTGGTGTTATCCAGGATGTGATACCTACACCATGGGTGTGGTTTAAGAGTTCTCAGGCTCCAAAAAGGCTAGGTAGTAAGCCGAGACCCACAACTACTAATTTATTTTTGATTCTAGTCAAGTGAGATCTAATGTTGGATATACCTGATATAGATGATGTAGGAGAAACCAATGCCTACACAATATGGTGGAGGAAACATATATGGCCACCATTATTTCTAAGAGATGGGGTTATCATGTAAGATATATTAGATCCATATCCCATTAGAGAAGTTGAGGGTACATTATCATTATGGAGTTTGTACGTTTTGTTTAGTTTAATGTTTGACTTATCAATGAAATATATAATGCACTTCATTGGTATGTGTAGGTCTGGGAGATGATGAGTACTGGGAGACTATTATTGAGGCTACACTATGAATCTGACAAGGCATATCCCAAATGATGCCATGGATGATGGGAAAGTGAAGAGGGCCATAAGAGTTGCAAGAATTGATGCACATCTATTTGATTGAGCAATAATTACCACTATGGCATATAGATGAGTTGTTACTAATAGAGATGAAGCACATGTTGAGCTACAAAGGTGAGATATACCTCCACCCAATGTTTTAGATGGAGCATGTGGTAGTATCATGTATGAGTACATTCGTCTATAGTGAGATCATGTGGAGCTGATGGCCAAGGTGGTAGTACTATGGGATAAATAAATGAGATGTATGTCTCAATCAATATTTAGAGGGGATGTGAGGGTGTCTAGTTTTAGTGTTGATGTATCTAAGAGTGAGAGTGAGGAGGGTGGTCTTGGTATCCAAATTTTTATTATTGAGTGATTATGTATAATTTTATTAAAACTTGCTTGCTGTCATATATATATATATATATATGGTATATTTGTTACATGGGTATTGTGTTATCTAGAATTTTAATTTATGGCATTGTTTACTTGAGTAAGAGTTTTGATTGTATTTATTTCTTATGTTTTGATATAGTGATGCATTTTTTTGGATAGGGAATTATAATTGGTTACTTATATGTATATGGATGCTGGATTAGAATGTATATCAAATTAAGAATGCTTGTTGTTAGTTTTTAGTTCTTATAGAAGTATCATAGTATAGCTGAGTGTGGATCATGTGATCATGGCCTATACTATCTAAATATGCATGGCATGGTAAATAAGTGACTAATTCTCAAGTTGTTTAGGCATAGAAGTAGACTCTAGAACTGATAATGTTCATGGTGCATTGATGGTAGTTAGATGTGTAGACTCTATAACAAATAGCTTAATTGGATGACTTACTAAAATTATGCTATGATCTATGCAATTATTGTCAAATATCTTAATTAGTGGTCAAACTGAAACTATGCTATGATTTATAAGATTATTTCCAAATGTATTAATTGGTGGTCAAATTGAGACTATGTTCTGAGTTTTATGATTATTTATAAATATCTTAATCAGTGGTCAAACTTAAACTGTGCTCTAATATTTATGACTGTTGCCAAATATTTTAATAAGTGGCTGAAATAAAATTATGCTTTGATTTATATGATTGTTTCCAAGTATCTTAATTTGTGGTTGAACTAAAATTATGCTCTAATCTAGATGATTATTTCCAAATATATTAATCTATGGTCAAACTAAAACTATGCTCTGATCTCTATGATTGTTGTCAAATAACTTAAGCAATTGTTAAACTAAAACTAGTGGTGGGTTTGGTTTCCATTTTTTGGCCATGCTACTATAATTAGGTTGATTTATATGAACTATTTTCCATCTCTACTAAATATGTGGTGAATGAGATCTCACATAAGTAGGTGTCTTAAAAACTACATGACTCGTATAATGAGTAAGCAGTGGTTCCTTAAAAGGAACTATTATCACTCAATTTTGCACCCTTGGAGAGGTAGTTCAATCCTCATCTAGATTAAGTGAAACATTAGATTACCTATAGACCTATGGGTTGCCTATAACAGAGGTAAAGCTCTAGATTGAAGGGTTAGCTCCTTTGATATATCTATTGTGGCTCATTACCTATACTACTTAGCTTGTTTGGGTGAAAAGGGATAGAAATAACATAAAATAAACATATCCTAAAGAGGTGATGAGCCAAGTTAATCTCCAAAATACTACCATGTAATTTCACTATGAAGGATGATTCACAAAATTGACTTCAACATCCTAGATTTATTTAACATAAATATTTCAAACATGAAGGTGATGTTCAATACACTTCTCAAGGTGAATGAATAAGAGGTATATATTTATACAATATTACCATTTTATTTACACTCAAAGATAAACAAAGTTACTAAATAAATTTTATGTAACCTGTCAAAGAGTAGACTACTTGCACAAAACATGAAAGAGTAAGGTGAACATAAGGATAAATAGTTATCACTTATCATTCATCAATGCACTAATTCAAATACTTAGAAAAGAATTTATGAAATCAAAATCAAATTGAAATATTTATTAAAAATAAAATATAGTATTAAAACTAGCAGGGTGTTGACATATAAGGTGTGGATTATACAAACTTAGCCAAAAGTGGCTACTTATATAGAGAATGATAAAGAGAGATAGAGGGGCATAGTAGAGAATGATTGAATAGTGTCCATGAGCTACAAAAATAAGGGGAGTAATTTTAAATTCTACATATACCTACAAGTCCATGTGTCTCACTCTTAAATTATCTCCAACATTCCAATTCATATAGGGGTTACAAATTAGCTTGACACCTTGACTAGCTTCTTGAAAACTACCCTTTTTTCCATGAAAGGAGTGAAAATGGACATTAAAACCATGAATTCAACATGAAATTATTAAAAAAAACTAATTTAACATCTTATATGCCTTAGGAAACTCCTTTGATCTCCATTCCATCAATTATATGCATAGGTGTCTTGTAACTCTTCATTTCCCACACCTAGTTTGGTCCAAGTGGCCCCAAACCCAAGTGCACATTCTTCAACTCATAAAAAATAGATTAATTTTATTCAAATATGTTATGATGTCTAAAACAAACCATTTTTTTCTTGGACCAAGTCCCAAGAACTCATTTTGTTCTTTAAGCTTTCACTAGGCCTACTTTCCTTATAGCCTTTTTTTCTATAAATCTCCTTGTTTGGGAGTTGTATACATGATATTGACAAAATAAATGCATATTATATGACCATATATTGCATTATAGTTCCATGTCAAATTTAATCTTTCTATTCTAAGTGGAAACCCATTTCTCTCTCTCTCTCTCTCTCTCTCTCTCTCTCTCTCTCTCTCTCTCTCTCTCTCTCTCTCTCTCATTAGGCCTCAATTAGGTCTCCTTGATTTGGACCCTTTTTATTTCTTCAAAATTATACCACACATGTGAAATCACCCAAAAGTGTGTGATTAAATTTAAATATGCCATAATCAACCTCTATGTCAATTTTGGGGTCCTGAGATCCTATAAAAGTATGCAAACCAAGAAATGGCCAAGTCAACTAGTCTTATTTTGAGCTTGTTTGAGATTGCCTTGAAAAATGGGCCTTGTATGATCATCTAAAAAATATCCTATGATTTTTTTTGGATTTTTTTTTTAAATGTCTAAAAAGACCTCATCCCATGATTTGGAATATCTCCCCTTCTCAAAACACCTACAAAAACCAAAAATATGAAAAAATAGGGCATTATACCAATCTATATAAGTTATTTCAGCATAAAATTTCGTGGGGGTAACCTCCTTAGAGTCTTAAACAACATCCAAGAGGTTTTAGTAGTAAAATATGTCATTAGATGTGATTTTGAGCTCTTTTCTCCATGACTGGTCACTATCAAGGTTTAAGAGAGGTTTTAGACCTGTTTGGGGTCTTAATAATTATTCATAAAGAAAATATCATTAAATTACCTCCTTCCACTTTTAAAAACTTCTTAGTATACCCCTTAAACTATTCCAAAATTCTTGGACTCCCATGCAAAGTGTGAGCAATGGTATGAGCATCTAAAGTTGCTCTTTGAGTGGCTTGCTTAGTGTTTCTTGAGCATGGGATAGGTTCAGATTAGGTTTTGGGTCTCAAAAATCCTTCCCAATAATGTGAAAATTTAAAAAACCTCTTAAACATACCTATCCATTATTCTAAATTCCTTGGGATTATTCATTACTCCTTTGTATGCTTAGGGTACACTGGTGAGGGTGTTGGGGTTTAAGAGCTATCTCCATCTTGCTAGACCTCAAGGGCACTTCAATGGAAACCTGAGTGTGTTTAAATTTAGGAAGTTTATGAAAAAATTTAAATGTTTATTCATTCCCTTATGGTCCATTAATTACCTCTAAAATTTTTTCTTCATGCTTTAAGTCCAAGAATATCTCTTAGGCCTCATGACTGACCTTTGCCAAAGAGTGGGCCTAGTTTGAGACAAAACAATGGATATGTCCACTAGTTTTGTGGATTAAATGATGCAATGTAAGTCCTTTTAAAAAAATGACAATGATATATACCAATTTTTATACCTTTATCATGCCTTTAGAGGCCTTAAAGCATCAAATTCCCTCAAGACTAGACTATAGCCTATGTGTAGGGTTTCTTAGTCAACTTTGACTGTGTGTAGGGTTTGTAAACCATTTGGTTTAATATTATATGATTCCCCATGTTTCCTTTTAGTTTCAAAGTAATATCATGGCCTTATGAAACTTTGAGCTAGACCTTAGAGTCCCTATATGCATTCTAATTTCTCACTTATATTTTGAGACCAACCTGTGCTTATATGGCTTGTATGTGTTTTACTAGGGTATTGACTATGTATTTATGTTCAAGAGATTTATATTAACATAAATGACCTACTCAAAATAATTTTAAATATATAAGATTCCATTTAGACTTCAGGGACTCCTCAAATACTCTGACTCTACCTTATTTAGCTTTAGCACTAGCTTGGACTCTCAAGCTTGTATCCTATAGGTGTTCTTGATGTTTAAACTCCATATTTATATCTTAATAACCTCCTCATAGAGAAATTATAATGTAACTCAGCTGAAGATATAAGATATACTCATGTGTATTTCATAAACCTCATCTCCTTTTGTCCTTTGACCTTAAGACCAACTGCCTGGTTCACCACTTATAGGTGACTGTTATAATCATCTTGGTTGTATGTAGGAGATTTACCAATGAGTGTCTTGGTAGTTGATGTAGGTGTCTTTGAGAGTTTTAACACATCTAATTATGCCACTTATGATTTTATAACCAATTCCAAACACCAAATAAGTCATTCTTATTTCAGATCACCTTGGACTTATCTTGTGTCTCCATAAATGGTTGTAGTTATGCATGTATTGAAGGTAAGATCATAGTTTCTACTTTGGATTTAATATTCACCCTTGCCTCAATGATATTATCTATGTTTTTAATTTAGATGTATTTCCATTTGCATTTTAAAACATCCTTCAAACATGCTTTGTCTCTCTTTTAGGTTTGAGAATTAGTTAACCCTATAAACCACCTATAGATGATGCTTATGATACTTGACTCCATACCTTGTGATTGTCACTTGGAAACTAGTCATAATCACTATCCTTATTTCCTAAAGATCTTGACCAAAGGGTTTTATCTCCATAATATATATATATATATGGTTTGTAGATCCTTCGAGACAATTTTCCAATCACTTTTCACATGCTCCTTCTATACAGTCCTATAGGTGGATGTTTAGGACTGTCAACTCATTTTTCTTATCATCTTAATTGTGAGTGTAAGTGACTTAGGATATCTTATGTTTGATACTATCTTATATTCATCTATCTAAGGTTGAATATTCTATGTATGAGACTCCTTTAGTGTTAATTAGGTCATTGTTTAGGTCCAAAATGTGGACCTACAGACTTAGAGCCTATTGGTTAGATATTTTGTAGTCTAGCAAAAGTACCTAGGTGGTCATGGGATTAAATCCCATTCATTTAATGGTGAAGCTCCCATATTCTTATGTTTATCTATTCTAACTATTCACACTTTTATTTATTCACAATTTATACAAATCATGTACAATTAATCTTATTTTAGGGTATTTTCATTCAATTCTTGAATTTCACATATAGCAGAGGTGGTAGTTTCATAGGGACACCAATCAAATTACTAATGTATCCTAGTGATAAATAGATTCTTATGGAGTTGTGTAGATAACTAGTGGAATTACATGTTCTACAGTCTAGAGTTCGTCGTTCTTTAGTTATTTTTCCTATTTTTATTGGCCATTATCATTATGCAAGTATTTATAAGGCCAAGAATGTACAAATAAAGATGTACCATAACTACAATCAATCAAATTTTGAGACTATAACAAATTTTGATTGTAGAGGCATAACTTAAAACATAGTTTCTCTTGAGTATATGCATATCTCTACACTTGAAGGCTTCTCGATTGATTGTAGAGATAATTTGAAGTGAGAAGAAGAGATAATAGTAAGATGGTTGTTGAAAAATTTCATTCATTTAATTTGGATACCATTCCTAAAGATATGCAAGATAATGGACACATGATTCATGATTATTATCATGCAATGGGAGGAGATTATGCTCCACTCCTAGGAATTGACTTCAGGAAGAATCAAGTAAATATGATTGTTGAGAGAAATTCAATGGTTCTCGCTATGAATTCAATATGGCTTCTTGGTAAGGGCTACTACATGAAAGATCTATTAATGATAGAAATGGGCCAAGCAAGTCATAAGAGGAAAGCAATGTAAGGAGAAAGTAGTCAAGAGCCCAAGAAGAAGTTGAAACTCAAGAAGAATGCTAATGATACATATTCTCTAGTGAAAGAAAAGGATCCAATTTAGCCAGTTACCCCTACATTTCCACTAGTCTCTTTCACAACCATTCCAACTTATACCTCTCTTATTTTTACTGCACCCACCACATCTTCATCTTCATTATTGATAAATAACATACAACTAGTAGTAAAGGAGATAGATCCATATAAACTCATGCCACCTCCAAAGTCTCCTATATTCAAACCTCTTAAGAAATATATTCAGAAGGAAACTAATGTTCCTCCTCCTCCACCTTCATCCTCTCCAACTAATACTCCTCCTCCACCTCCTTCTAAGGATTATCCCACCATTCCTTCTGTTCATACCCAAAAAGACCCAGAGTAGGTAACTACTAAAGAAGTGATCACATATCAAGAGATATCATAGCAATAGGTAATAGTTGAAATATAGAAAGAGGTAGAGGTAGAGAAAGAAAAATAAGTAGAGATAGAAAAATATGAATAAGTAGTTTTTAATGTTGTTTAAAGTGATCCAGATGTAGATGAAGTTCCTTTTTAGGAGATAATGATGAGAAATAATCAATAAAAAATGGTAATTCATTCAACCACTTCTAATGGTATAGATTTCTCTTCATGGTTGGCATTGTCAATAGATCCAAATTTAAAGGAAGAAATTAACTTGGAGGATATAGACTTGCAGCTTCTGAAGAGTCTTAATTGTAAGAGTCATAATAGAGGGCCTAAATTAGGACACACAGACCCTTATCAACACTCTTTTTTAGAAGCTTCATGAAGAGAAGGCTGAAGAAGCGAAGCTAAAAGAACAAATTTCTGAATTATGTGAAATAATTACAAAAGTGGTAAGATTTGCTCCAAAACAATCATTACTTTCTAGAAGTGTTTTTTATCAACAAACAATAACTGAGGTAGAGGAAATTGGTGATAAGGCTAAAATAGTTGATGCATGGATAGATAAAATGTTACAAAGTGCATAGAAATGGTTTCTTGAGGTCCCAAGCACTTTAGCTAACATTGAGAATAAATTGAGATAGTTAAAAATAGTGATGAAAGAGATTAAAAGTGAGAATAGAATATATGAATTACAAAAAGAAAGCCTCCAATGAATAAATTCTTTGAGTGAAAAGATTTGTATTGAAGAAAATATTGTTCCACAGGAATCAATAAAGAAAGCAAAGCAAGAAGAATACATCATATCTTTTTGCATGCACATTTTTGTAGCAATCCTTGAAGAAATGAATACTCTATAAGAAAATGATCGTAATGTAAAATTAGATCTAGAGGATTGTATCTTCTATTTTACTAATGTTTGGTCAAAAGAAATGCCAAGGACACCTGAATAGTTACATTAGCAATTCAAACAATTAATTGAAAAGGATATGACTCTATTCACAAAAAAATCTATAAAGGAGTTAAGAAAAGGTCAAAAATAGGTTGAGAGGTTGGAACCTAAGATTGAGAAGGTGAAAATTTATTGCAAGAAGCTGGAAAGGGAACTACTAAGAATGGAAATAAAAAGGCAATCAATGGCCAAATTAGATGATGCAACCATCCAGTTCATGATGTCTCGACACATTAATTACAGGGAAAAGTGCATATCAAAAGTTCATAAATTAGAATGATTATTATTACTTCTCTTCTAAAAAACTTATTCTATTTTCTTCTATTTTATTCATAAATGTATTTTAAGTGATTTTGTTTTAAGTAGTTACTTTGTAAGTAATTTCACTCAGAGAAGTTACTTGTAAAGTAAGTTGCTTTGTAAAATGTAAGACTCAAGTAACTTGGTTAGACATCATTATTTGAAGTCATTTTGTAAAAATAAATTACTTAAGCAAAATTTGTGTAGCATGTAAGGAAGTGGTATTTGATCCAAATAGTAAAGCTGAGAAACGCTACATGTCATCAACTGTTGCATGCCACACAAGAGAAATTATAGAACGACATATCTTAACAATTTTAGGATTTAGTGTAGCACATGGGAACTCAAAGAGTTGTTTCCTAATTGATTTTAACATTTGAAATAGTAAAGTGTTAGTGAAGGTCTGCATGCCAAAGGAATGGTAATTTTTGGAAAGCAATTGTAACTATTATACAAGAAATTTTAAATAATCTAAAACTTTGTGTTTATATTTCTATATGTTATTGTATGAACTTTGTTCAAAGTGAAAAATAATAAATTTGATTTATAAGGAACTTTGAATCTAAGGAGATCATTTGGTTCATTATATGAGGATTAAAATGGTAAACTTTATGTTATATTTAAATATGCATATGAGCTCAAATCTTTTTTAATCATTTGTTGAAAAGAATTATCACATCTTGAATTTTTATCTTCTATGTATGGATACAATAAGCTCTATAAAACTACTTATTTTGAAGTATAGTTTATTTCTTTCTCACAAATTCTAGTCTTTTATTTCCTCACTTTCTAAGAAATTATTTGCATAATTTATGAATCGACTACTTACTTGCTGCAAAATCACTCTATTATGGTTCATGAACATTGTGATTAAAGTAATACCCCAAAATAAGATAACTTGTGCATGATTTGTATAAACTATGAATAACTAAAAGTGTGAATAGTTAGAGTAGACAAACATAAACATATAGGAACTTCACCATTAAATGAAGGAGATTTAATCCCATGACTACCTAGATACTTTTACTAGACTACAAAATATCTAGCCAATAGTTTTTGGTGACTCTGTTGGGGAATAAACTTATCTTAACCAGAGCTAAATCTGATTATCCCCTCAAGAGTAAGATAGACGTACACTAATGATAATTTATCCAAAATTTCATAGATCACAATTTCAGCAAGCTAGTAAAAAGTCTTCTAAAGAAAAAGGGAAGGAGAAAGAAGACTCCAAGTCAGATGTTAGCATTCTCAAAAGAGGTAGTCCTTTGCCCACTTTTCTTCCTCCAAAAGATAAGTGTGTAGCTTCTTCTTTTGAATCCCATAAGCTATTCACCCATACTTTTGAAGTTAATCCTACTTTGTCTTCATTCATACCTTATTTTGACATTATTGACCATAACAAAAAAATTAAGATTCAAATGTTAGAAGTTGAATAATTGAGGTCCTATCCAAATCAGCTAAATAGACTAGTTAAGTATGTTCAAAGCAAAGGGTCAAAAAATACATCCAATGCCTCAAAAGGTATCTTTCTTACTCCCAAACATGTATTTTTCCAAAAAAATGCTATAACTACCTCTCCCAAATCTGCTTCTACATCCAAAAGGATAAAGCCATTCTATGTGTCTCTCTTGATCAATGGGTTCAAGTTGAGCAATTATATCCTAGATTTTAGAGCTTTTGATAATGTCATGCCAATTGAAATAGCCTATACCCTTAGCCTTACTCTAACTAATTCAATATAGATATGTTATTCAATGGAAAGACAAGCTCCCTTGATTAAACAAATCAAAGATGCTTAAGTCGTTCTAGTAATTTTTACAAATAAGAGGCTTAAAATAATAATTTTGGTAGTAGACATTCCTATTTCCTATGGGATGTTGAGTAGAAACTTCTACAAAGATCTTAGGGGAAAAGTCAAGATGGATTGGTCTTATGTTTATATTCTAATCAATGGTGTAAATCAAAAACTTAAGCCTGAGAAGAAATTTAAGTATACAGTTTCCAAGTCAGATGATCCAAGATCGCATATCCTTTTTGAAGAATTAGATCATGGAGTCTATTACCTTGAATTGGGAAAGGAAATACAAGAACCTGAGACACAAGAAGAAGAAAAGAAAACATGGATTCTAAAATTTGATGGAAATTACTATTCTCTTGGTTTAGGTGTTTTAGTTGTATTAATATCACTCGATAGTAAGGTATATCCTCATTATTATAAGCTTATGTTATAAAATATTAACAACACAATAGAGTATGAAGCACTATTGTTAGGAATTAAAAAAGCAAAATAAAAAGGAGTAAGACTTCTAACATCATAAGGAGATGTTGATTTGATATTAAATCAAATTTATGGATAATATCAAGTAAATAAAGATAAGTTGAGGCAATACCATGATCAAGTTTTGAGTGAAAAACTCGATTTTGTAGCCTTTTCAATCAATTTTGTTCCTCATGATCATAAATCTAAAGCTGATTCTCTTGAAGTTATTGAAGCTTTACTCAGGATAAATCATTAGCCCACACTTTTTTAAGAGGGTGACTATAGAGTAGAGATGGTTTTCTGTCCAAAGGTTTAGACAATGTCAGTTAGTGGCAAGTCTTTAATGATGATAAGTAGATAACTGCTTTCTTTGAGCAGCATGATAATTTTGAAGAACTATATTTTAAAGGAAGTAGTTCACTTCCTTACTAGAGAATAAAAATTAATACTAACCCTAAACATGATGATAATGAAGATATGATTTAATTGAAAGGAAATAAAATCCCTAAAGGGTTAGTTTCTTTAGAAGAAATTTTTGATAAGCATGATTAGTTTCTGAAGAAAAAGAAAGAATATGGTGAGAGTTCTCTAGAAGTAGAGTAGGTTAATTTGATTATTGAGAAAGAGCCCAAGATGGTCAACATTGAAAAGTGTTGTTCTTAATAGGAAAAAGAAGCATTCATTAAGCTTCTCATGAAATATATTAATGTGTTTACTTGGTCTTACAAAGCCCTGAAGACCTTTCAGCCAAAGGAGGTACAACATTACATTCCTCTCCAACCAAAAGTAAAGCCTTTCAGGTAAAAGCTTCACCATCATAACCTAACCATCTCAGGTACTATAGTTTATGAAATACATAAGCTACTTTTTGCTAAGATCATTTACCCCATTCATCATTCAGAATGGTTAGCTAACATTGTCCCAATAAAAAAGAAGAATAGAGAAATATGTTTGTGTGTTGATTTTCATAATCTCAATCAAGCTTATTTAAAGGATAACTATTTGTTGACCATAGTAGATCATATATTTCAAGTAGTTATAGGCTTATAAATTTTGTCCATATCAGACATATTTTCAAGATATAATTAGATAAAAGTGGTGGAAGAAGATCAATACAAGATGAATTTCACAACACCATGGGGGACATTTGCCTATCAAAAGATGCCCTTTGGGCTTGTTAATGTTGGCACAACTTTTCAATGAGTGATGCATCTAGCATTCATACATCTGCATAAAAAGATTATAGTTGTATATCTTGATGACTTGACATTCTTCTCCAAGAAAATAGGTAATCATATCACTGATTTAGAAGAGGTTCTCATCCAATGCAAAATACATGGGATATCCTTGAATTTCAAGAAATCAATATTTGTAATGACTGAAGGGAAGTTCCTAGGTCACATCATCTAAAAGGAAGGAATGAATATTAATCTAGAAAGGGTGAAAGCTATTCAAAGTCTACCTATGCCTACATCTAAGAAAGGGGTACATTCATTCTTTGGTAAGGTTAACTTCCTTAAAAGGTTCATTCCTGAGTTTTCTGAGTTAACTCACCACATTTGTGACATGATGAAGAAGAAGAAAGACTTAAAGTGGAATGTTGAAGGTAAGATGGCATTTGAAAATATTAAAGCATCTATATCTCAAGCTCTAGTGTTGGTTTCTCCAAATTTCAATAAGGAATTCATTCTCTATTGTTATTCTTCTAAACATACCATGTTTGCCATACTTCTACAAAAGAATGATAAAGATATTAAATCTCCCATAGCTTTCATGAGACAGTCATTGAAGAGTTATGAACTGAAGTACACTTAGATGGAAAAACATGATTTTTCTATATTCCAATCATGCAAAGCTTTCAGGTACTATATCTTGTCTTCACATACTAAAGTATATGTACCTAAGACTATAGTTAAATCTATTCTAACTCAGTAAGAGTTGGGATTGCTAAGAAGCACCTGGGTAGCTAAGGTTCAAGAGTTTACTTTAGTTATCAAACCAACAAAGCTAGTGAGAAGAAGAGGCTTATACCAACTAATGATATAAAGTAAGCTAGATGACACATATATGATGGTATCTTTACTTCAAGATGAATCAGATGAAAATTTACCCATAGTTATTTTTGTTGATGAATGGTACAGTAAGATTGTTTTCTTCCTAACTTATGGAGAATGTCTATCTCATCTTACACATAAGTAAAAATAGACCATCAAGCTAAAGTCAAAAGATTATGTCCTTTGGGATGATAGTTTGTATAAAAGAGGAATTGATGGTGTCTTCTTTCATTGTGTGGATAAAGAAAAATAAAAGATACTACTAGAAAAGTTCCATGATAGAGCATGTGGAGTTCATTTTTTAGCATGATTTATAACACATAAAATCCTATAAGGTACTATTGGCCCACTCTTTTCCAAGATACTTTGGATTGGGTTTCTAAATGTCAAGCATGTTAGTATTTTGTGGGACATTTAAAGTTGTCAACATTGCCTTTAAAACCAGTCATAATCAATGAACCATTAGACTATTGGGGCATATATTTCATTGGCATGTTGAATCTCTTCTTAAGTGCTAACCATTTTTATGTTTTAACCACCACTAATTACTTCAACAAGTGGGTAGAAGCCATTCTTCTCAAGCATGCCACTTCTGAAGTTGTATGTGATTTTATCAAAGAAAACATTGTAGTGAGGTTTGGAGTTCCTCACAAGATAGTAATAGATAATACAAATAAATTTTATTCAATTGAACTAAATCATTTCTATTATTTACATGAAATATAATTAGTTCACTCTTCAAATTACTATCCTTAGGGAAATGGCCAAGCTGAATCAAGTAACAAGAACTTGATGAATATCATTTGTAAGCTAGTGGATGATAACTAATGCACCTAGCACAATAATCTATTTGATGCATTATGGGCCAATAAAATCACTCCAAAAAAGGCCATTGGCATGTCACCATTTTAGTTTTTGTATGGGGCAGATGTTAAAATACGCATCACCATAGAGTTGCTTGCTTTGCAATTGTCCAAGGCCATTGAAGATGCAACTTATCTTATTGATAAGAGGATTATGTTTTTATCTAAGATAAAATAAGTTCATACTCAAGTTACTAATAATTTAACTGATCATCAGATGAAAGTGAAGAATATTTTTGATAAAAAGGCTCAAAAAATAAAGTTTAAAGTTAGTGACCTGCTCCTGTTATGAGATAAATGAAATGAACTAAAAGTGATGCACGATAAATTTGATTCATTGTGGAAAGGACCTTTCACAATAAATAAAGTTTTTGGAAATGATATCTTCATCCTAGCTTACCAATATGGAATTGAATGGCCACTACCATATAATGGGCAGCACTTGAAGCTTTATAAAAACTGAGCAATAGGGTAACAGTTGTATGTATATAAATACAACCTTAGTTTTTATTTTGCATAGTTATTCTTCTCTTTCTATTTATTTTTTCATTTTTATTGATTGAGTTTTATATGACTCCATAATTGATAGATAAGACTCAAAACCAAAGATAATGATATATCATCCTTATTTCATTCTTTCTGATAGAAACAAAGATGTCCTCAATTGAAGCTAACTAGTGTCCCCAAAATTTCACATTTGGAAATTTTGTGCTACCCCTATTGAAATTTGTCTTTTGTTCTATGTGAGTTATTTAGCCTCTCAAAAACTCAATCCAATGAATAAGACTCAGACTTTAGTTGTTTTCATTGTAATTGCTTTCATTCTAAAATTTGCTTCAAATTGCTTTAGAAGGTTAGAATATGTTTGCTTGGGTCATCATCATAAAACCCATTTCTCCATCTTTCCAAGAGATTCAAAAAGCTAAGTGTTTGGGTTCATATCTAAGCCAACTAAGGTTCCCAAAGTTACTTTACTTATTTCATTTAAAGTAAGTTGTCATTGCAAACCCAAATTACATAGTATAATTCAAATCAAAATTATGTAATGACTTTGCTTCTCATAAAAATTGAAGTAAAGTAGTTTCATAAATATACAAATAACTAATTAGAAGAACCTAGGGTTTCAAAGTTACTTCACTTTCTAAAAATCATAAGTAAAAGCAAAAAAAGTTTGTAATTCTGAAGTATTTACAAGTTTAGACCAAATCAGGATTGTAGAGTTAATTGACTTCATAGACTAAAATAAGCAAAGTAGTTCATGAAACCCAATAATTATCAAAATGCTTATGTGGCCGCCATCTCATGTGTCACTTAGTTATCATTAATGCACAGGTTAATATAAATATTAGAAAATTCCACCTCATTTCCCACATAGATTTTGAGTTTTCTAACCTAGTTGTTGCCCCTATGAATCTTGGGCAACACCATTTGAACTTCTAGAGTGATTTTGGAGCAATTTCTTCACAACCCATTTGCAATAGAGGTATTTAGATTGTTTCCTCTTTGATTTCATGTTTTCATTTTGGGTGTTTATTTCATTTTTCCTTTGGTAAGATTTTATTCACTATTTTGAGGGTTTTTCTATTGTTTCTTGCTTTGCTCACAATTGTTTGTCATTTTTTGCATGCATAGGTGTTGTTAAAACTTGTAAATTATTCAAAAGCATTTTGCATGTGAAAAACTCAATCAAAATTTCAAAACATAGATTTTTTATGCAAATCCCTAGCATTTGACCTAGATTATATTACTTAGATTTCAAATAACTTATTATTTACTTAGAGTTCCAAACCCAAGTAACTAGTCTTAAAAAACCTAAAGTCCTAAAAGGGCATCGATTACTCAGATTTTTAATGATTGCTTGCTTACCCAAAGTTTCAACTACTTCTTTCTTTTGTTTCATCAAGTTTTCTAATCCAAGTAACTTTCTAAAGAAACCTGGTAACTTGCCCAAAAAACTTAGAGTTATAAATGCTTGCCACTTACTCGTAGTATTAAACAATGAATACTTTTGAAATAATCAAACCTTCTTGGAGTTACAACACCCTATCACTTAGAATGATTTTCTTATATTTTTCAAAGATTTATACTGCTAGAGGTTCCTTATACTTGAATCTTGCTTAGTATTGTTACATAAGACAATAACTTAACTCAGTTGTTCAACCTTTTCCAAACCATTAGGAATAAATATTCAATTTTCAAGAGCATTCACCAAATATTTCAAGTGTTAGTCACAATAAATTTTAGGAGTAGAAGAAAAAATGACTCTTATTGAAGAAGTTCCCGAGCTTATATTTGAAGTTCTAATACCAAGTAGGAAAGGGAAGACAAAAGCAAAGAAAGTTGAGAAGCCAAAAGAAGAAAAGATGAAGTATGAATATAAGGGATATCCCATTGAGTCCTACATTGCATCCAAGTTATCTAAAATTAGTGATACTGACATGGGACATGTTTCCATAAATGATTTATTGGAAATGTCTAAAGCCACGATCAAAACACCACTCATGCAAACAATGACAAATAGTGGAATCCTGCAAGCTACAACTTTCCAAAGCTCTACACAACTTCTTGAATTTGTCTTAGAATGTGCTAAATATTATGATTCTCTCAATATGATAGTTAAAGATACTACAAGAAATGTGGTGATCAGATTAGATGTTTAGTATTTTGACTACTATTTGAAGATCCCAACAAGATCTAAATGTTTGACGTATCAATGGAAAAAGCTAAAAATCAATGGGAGAATAAGACATCAGATTGCATCAAGATAATGAATACAACTTATCTAAATAAATCAAATTAGACCTCAAGGTTTCCAAAGAAAATAATGAGATCTAATTTGGTTTAAAAAATGGATGACATCACCTAATTATTGTGTATAATCAATGGAGAGAAGAATGTTAAATGCTTTTCCACCTAGATGTATACTTCCATAAGGGCTATTGATGTCAGTAGGAGTTATGTTATGATTGAATGGTCAAGAATGATAAGTGACAACATTGATCATCAGCTAAGTAATGCATTACATGATTTTGACTTCATGCTTAATATATGTAGCAGCATCCAATGGAGCCTTTTCTAGGTTGACTAACAAAGGGATGATGGAAATAAAGCCCATCTATGAATATTATCCTCAATTGACTCTTTCTAAATACTTTAAGCACTATATAAATGTAAATGATGCATTCTTTTATGAAGTCATTTGTAAATTGAATGTTGCTTTGAAAGTCAAGAGAGTATCTAATGCAGTTTGGGAGGTAGTTTCCCATTTTGGATGATTTTCATTCAATTCCTAAATTTCACATATATCATAGTTAGTAGTTTCTTAGGGACACCCACAAAATTTTCAAGGTATCCTAGTGATAAATGTATTCTTATGGAGATATGTAGGCAACTAGTGGAATTGCATCATTTGTAGTCTAAAGTTCACCATTCTTAGTTAGTTTTCCTATTGTTATTGGCCATTATCATTGTGTAAGTATCTATAAGGAAAAGAATATACAAATAAAGATGTAATATAACTACAATCAATCACATTTTAAGGCTAGAGAAAATTTTGATTATAGAGGCATAGCTAAAAAAATAGTTTCTCTTGAGTATATGCATATCCCTGCACTTGAAGACTTCTAGATTGATTATAGAGATGAATTTGAAGTGAGAAGAAGAGATAAAAGGAGAATGACTATTGAATAAATTCATTCATTTTATTTGGATACCATTTTTGAAGACATGCAAGATGATGGATAAGTGAATCATGATTCTTATCATGCAATGGGAGGAGATAATGCTCTACTCCCAAAAATTAACTTCAGGAAAAATCAAGACTATTACTGAGAGAACTTCAGTGGTTCTTGTTATGACTTCAACATGGATTCTTAGTAAGGGCCACTACATGAAGGATCCAGTAATGACATAAATAGGCCAAGCAAGTCATAAGAGAAAATCAATGCAAGGATAAAGTAGTCAATAGCGTAAGAATAATTTGAAACTTAAGAAGAATATTGATGATACATATTCTCTATTGAAAAAAAGAATCTAATTCAGCTAGTTACCCCTGCATCTCTATTGTTCTCTTCTACAACCATTCTTACTTCTACCTCTCTTATTTTTACCACACCCACTACATATTTATATTCATTACCAATAAAGAACATACATCTAGTAGTGAAGGAGATAGATCCATCCAAACTCATGCCACCTCTAAAGTCTCTTAGCTTCAAACCTCCTGAGAAACCTATTCAGAAGGAGACTAATTTTCCTCCTCCTCCACCTTCATCCTCTCCACCTACTCCTCCTCCTCCACCTCCTTCTGAGGATCAACCCACCATTCCTTCTATTCATAACCCAAAAGAGCTAGAGCATGTAACTACTAAAGAGGTGACCGCATCTTAGGTGATATCATAGCAATAGGTAATAATTGAAATAGAGAAAGAGGTAGAGGTAGAGAAATAGAAATAATCAGAGATAGAAAAAGATGAACAATTAATTTTTATATTATTCAAAGTGATCTAGATGGAGATGAAGTTCATTCTCAAGAGATAGTGGTGAGAAATAATCAATAGCAAATGGTAATTCATTCATCCACTTCCACTAGTACAAATTTCTCTTCATTGCTGGCATTACAAACAACTCTAGAGTCAAAAGAGGAAATTAACTTGGAGGAGATAGACTTTCATCTTTTGAAGAGTCTTGATTGTAAGAGAAAAAATCCTAAGAGTGCCAAAGTGACTTCAAAGATGATAATTGGGCCTTCAAATCAAAAAATTTCAAAAATATGAGTTCCTCCATAAGGTAAGCATAAAGGTGAAATCATTGAAGAAGACTTAATAGTTACGAAGGTATCCCTTGGAAAAGTTACTATAGAGGTCCTATAATAGGACACACATACCCTTATCAACACTCTTTATCAGAAGCTTGATGAAGAGAAGGCTAATAAAGCCAAGATAAAGGAACAAATTTCTAAATTGTGTGAAATAATAACCAAAGTGGCAAGATCTGCTCCACAAAAATCATTACTTTTTAGCAGTGTTTTATATCATCAAACTATAACTGAGGTAGATGAAATTGGTGATAAGGCCAAATTAGTTGATCAATGGATAGAGAAAATGTTACAAACTACATAGAAATGGTTTCTTGAGGTCCTAGGCACTTTGGCTGACATTGAGAATAAATTGGTATAGCTAAAATTGGTGATG
Organism: Torreya grandis; assembly: GCA_037957365.1. Classification (NCBI taxonomy): domain Eukaryota; kingdom Viridiplantae; phylum Streptophyta; class Pinopsida; order Cupressales; family Taxaceae; genus Torreya; species Torreya grandis. The sequence continues at coordinate 42,459 of JARHVA010010846.1, forward strand.
AAAGAGATTGAAAGTGAGAATGGAATATTTGAATTGCAATAGGAAAGCCTCTAGTGAATAAATTCTTTGAGTGAAAATATTTTGATTGAAGAAAATATTGTTCCAGAGAGATCAATAAAGAAAGCAAAGCAAGAGGAATACATCATATCTTTTTGCATGCATAATTTTGTAGCAATGCTTAAAGAAATGAAGACTCTAAAAGAAGATGCTCATAACTTAAAGTAGATCTAGAGGATTTTATCTTCTATCTTACTAATGTTTGGTTAGAAGAAATGCTAAAGACACCTAAATAATTACATTAACAATTAAATCAATTAATTGAAAAGGCTAAAACTCTATTCACAATAAAATATATAAAGGAGTTAATAAAAAGTTAACAACATGTCAAGAGGTTGGAACCTAATATTGACAAGGTGAAAGGTTATTGCAAGAAGCTAGAAAGAGAACTACTGAAAATGGAAATAGAAAGGAAATTAGTTGCCAAATCTGATGATGTAGCCATCTAGTTCATGATATCTCAACACATCAAGTATAGGGAAAAGTGCAGATCAAAAGTTCACAAATTATAATGATTATTATTATTATTTTTCTTCTCAACAACTTCTATTTTCTTTAGAACTATATTTTAAGTAATTACTTTGTAAGTAATGTCACTCAGAGAAGTTACTTATAAAAGTAAGTTACTTTGTAAAATGTAAAACTCAAGTAACTTGGTTAGACATCATTACTTGAATTTATTTTGTAAAAAAAATTTACTTGATTGAAATCTACGTAGCATGCAAGGAAGTGGTATTTGATCTAAATAGTGAAACTTAGAAATGCTACATGTCATCAGCTATTGTATGCCACATAGGATAAATTCTAGGAAGATGTCTCTCAATGGTTTTTAGGATTTAACATAGCACATGGGAATTCAAAATGTCTCCTAATTTATTTTGACATCTAAAATAGTATAAGTATGAGTGAATGCCTATGTGTCAAATGGATGGTAATTTTTGGAAAGCAATTGTAACTATTATACAAGAAAGTTTAAACAATCTAAAATTTTGCATTTAGATTTATGTATGTTCTTGTATGAACTTAGTTCAAAGTGAATAAGAATAAATTTGATTTTTGAGGAAATTCTCATCTAAGGAGATCATTTGGTGCATTATGTGAGGATTAAAATGGTAAACTTTATGTTATCTTTAAATATGAATATGATTTCAAATCTTTCTTAATCATTTACTGAAAAGAATTATCACATCTTGAATGTTTATCTTCTATGTACGGATATAATAAGCTATGTAAAACTACTTGTTATGAAGTATAGTCTCTTTATTTCTCAAAAATTCTATTCTTTTCTTTCCCCACTTTCTAAGAACTTCTTTACATAATTTTTGAATCATCTACTTACTTGCTGCAAAATTACTCTGTTATAGTTCATGAACATTGTGATTAAAGTAATACCCCAAAATAAGATAACTTATACATGAATTATATAAACTATGAATAAATAAAAGTATGAATAGTTATAGTAGATAAACATAAACATATGGGAGCTTCAATGTTAAATAAAGTGGATTTAATCCCATGAATACCTAGGCACTTTTGTTAGCTAACGAAATATCTAGCCAACAGGGCTTGTAGGTCATTATGGACTATTTAGGTCCATATATTCACTTTTTTCAACTCTCTTGAATTATATGTTTCCCAACCTCTTCATATCTTATAAACACTTATCAATTATCTTCAAATCCTCTAGCAAGCATCATATCACCCCTAACCTACCCTACATGTTTGTATAGACATGTAGGTGTCTTTAAGACTATCCACTCAATTTCTTGATGTTCTTAAATGCTCTAAGAAGATTTATGACCCTATCTACCTATTGATTAATTTGACCACAAGTCAAATTAGGTCAAAACCCTAGAGTTGAAAACTTGTTATATGTGTTTACTAGGGTCTTGTGTGTATTCTATGATCTTAATAAGGTCAACATTATGATTTAGCTTTGTCATATTTGTCTTAGATAGTCTTATGTCATTCTAAGGCCACTTTTAGGGTCATTTATGGGAATAGTATTATTTTCATAGAAGGAAAATCATTTCAAATATATTCAACATCCCCCATGTCAGAATAACTTTTGTAAACTAATAAAATGTAGGTGCAATGTCAAAACAAGAAGATAAGTGAAAAAGTGGTAGTTTCATGTGGTTTTAGGTAGTTATATGACTTGTGCATAAGAATTGGCACATGTGGAAGGATTAAGATCCCCACAACTCACTTCCATTTTTGATCAACTTCGATAATCTCAAAAATGGGATAAAACGATTATGCCTTTCCATCATTCTCTTTTGCATGCAAGAATGGTCAATTAGTTTTAGTATAGTATGGATAACAGGAGGTGAGTTAGGTAAAATGATCTTGAAGGATAAAAATAATATTGATCTAATATAAATTCATGGAAAGGTTTTTAGGTTTGGTTTCTTGAGCTTCATGAACCATTACTTAGAGTGCTAGTGACTATTTTCTTCTTGCTCATCCCCATCACCTCATGATTTCTCTTATATTTGGAGTGATCCATATAAACTAGTTATTGTATGTGATTATGAGGAGTTTAACCCTACTTATCACATGTTTATTTGTATATTTTTCATTTTTGGTGTGAAAGAGTTATCATGATCACTCTCATCTTGTTAGGATGACCCCATAGATAGTTTGTAGACAGTGTTTTCACTCTTGCAAGGCTTATCTTCCTATAGTGGTTTTAGAGTAAAGTTGGAATGTTATTTCCACTCTAATATTTAATTTTGGTTAGTTTTACTTTGGAATTTTATGCCTAAATATTATTATTTATGGAGTGAAGAGGCCAATACATAAACATAGTCAACTTTCATACAACTACCACCTACATTCAAGTCAGCTTGAGCACTAAGCAATCATATTCATGACACAATGAGGTCTTCAATATGGTAAGAAGGATTTTGAGATGGAAATAATGAGATTGATCCTTTAAAAATGGTTGATATATTGGTTATGATAACCAATTCAATATGCACATAGATAGAAACATGGTATAGTCAAGAAATCCTGAAACATCCACCTACAGGTTAGTGTAAGAATGTTTGAATAAGGGTGTGATTTATGTTTAAAACCTTTATAATATTCATATGACCTGACCTCATATCTCATCATCAACCTAATTAAATGACCAAGAGACTTGATGTTCACAATATTCTAGTTTGGCACATGGACTTGAATCTGATGTTCATCTATAGGTGCTCCAACAGAGACATAAAGATGATGAAATGAAAGTATTGAAACTTTTTGAGACCTTTATTGAGGTATAGGAGCATTAAGAGTATCATAGTAACAATGGTGGAATCATAAGGTGGAAAAAAAACTTTAATCCTATGTCCACAGGTTGAGAAAATTTCAAGAGGGACAACTTACCTTAATTCCTCTAAGTTAGGGTTTTGTCCATATTTAGTGTCATCTTGTGATAAAGAGTTTGGAGGTCTGTACAAGTCTAGTTATTTCCATCATGGATCCCAAGAATAAGGGAAATGGACTTCAAAATAAAATGGTTGTTTGGTCAAGAGAGAGTGATGTAAGAGGGATTCCAATTCAATAAATCTTTTACTATAGACTTTTAGTGTCATATACAATACTTTGAAGCCTAAGTGGCCCTATAATGCAACAATGAAATGATGGTTGCATAACTCATGACAAAGTGGCCCAATTTGGTTTTAAATAACATTAATGACCTCAAGGAATATAAAATCAAGTGAAGTTAAAATTTTAAAGGCACACCATCACCTACAAGAAGACCCTATGGTTCCCTAAATGGAGCACCTACAGCCTGACTATAGACCTATAAGGTTGATAATAAGAAACAAGAAGTAGGGTTTGAAAGTTTAGATGTTCACTTAGGTTATAAGAGATAAAATGATATCAAAAATATAAATATAATATAATTAAATACTTTAACATAAAGGAACATATATAGAGGTCCTTGAGGTATCCTTAAGTGTCACCTATAGGTGACCTAAATAACACAGTCTGTAAACTGGCCTAAGCTAGCAAAGGGAACATATTGGAAAGATGGTAGAGGTGGTAGGAAGGATTGAAAATAATTGAGATCACCCTAATTATGGTGAAATATACCTCATGTGATGCTTATATTAAGGAAACAAGATAGAGGTTGGGTTTTAACTCTCAACCCATAGTCAACTTAAAAACTTTGCACAATCATCAACTTGGTAAGACTGTCTTAAAGTTTTTTAAGTTGTGGATGATAGAAAGGTGATCTAATGTTGAAATACATAATGTCCTTATGACCTATCATAAGAATACATACCTTCAAGTTGGAAATAAAAATAGGGGATATTCCCTCTATTTTGTCTTAGCTATAAGGCACTCCCAGTCAAGGCAAAGACTGCAGGTACAGTGTGTATATTTTGTAAAGGTGACATGAAAAATATTGGAACACCATATAATGAGGTAATGAGTTTAAGTAGAGGTATCTAATCATTAATATTCAATTATTTGTACTATAAATCAAATAGGGTGGTCATAGGCAACTCAAGCACAATCATGACTATTAGGCCTATGGCTAGGCCTAAGCCCTACAGGGGTCTGAGTTCACTTCCAAGGCAAGATGAACATTATAATACATTTTATAAACTTTAAGGTAAGGTATGATAATATTTATATCCATTGGTATGTAAAGAAAAACCACAAAGGGGTCATTTTTGGCTTAAACTCATTCTAGGGTGCATATAATGTAAAAGAGAAGTTCGATAGGCCAACTTAAAACAATCACACCTATACGCATTGGTTGTATGGTGACCCAAAGAGTTGGGTAAATTTGAGGAGGGTAATAATTTTAAAATTTGTGGAATTTTTTGGGAGGTTAGATGTCAGTAGTTTATGAACAATCCTTAAGAGTCCAAACCCTTTAAAACCCTCCTAAACCCTTGGTTTTGACCCGATGGAGAAAATAAGAAATAATATGCATAGAGATGAGGTATTTTGGTATGTAAATGGTTTTAAACTTTTATAGGAATCTATTAGTATATTTCCCATCTAGTTGGTCTATACCTTACTTATATAGATAGGGTGAAAATAGGGTTTCTTGTATGTTTTTTTGTGTTTTACAGGTGCAAAGGAGATTTAAATAGGTGAGAACCATTATAGGGGATAAATTGGGACCTAATATAAATATCCATATCAATTTACCACCTCAAAATATCCTAGAAACATCTCTGCTAAGCCATTCATTTTAGGCAATATTTGACAGAGATTGAAGACAAAGAGTGATTGCCTAGTAACAGGATGAGAATTTGGTTTTTTGGACCATTTTAAGGTTTTAATCATGGATTATAAGGAAAAAAGGATTTTAAAATGTATCGTAACACCTATTACTTAGATTTTTTTGGGAAATTGAAGGCCACTTGGGTGATAAATGTGAAGAATGAGGCCTATAAGAGCAATAAATGATTGTAGATGGTGAGAACAAGTGTCTAGAAGATGACTAGAAGTTAGGGACACATTTGATGGTTTTTGAATCTTGTTTATAACCCCCATAAAACTTTAAAAATGTTTCAAATTTCCCTAGGACATTTTTAAGAGCTCAAAATATGCTCTAATTCTGAAGGAAGTTTCAAGAAGGTAGCTGAAGGGTTTCTACACCAGTTTTGGAGAGTGATGCTTCAGATACATTTGTCCAAGAGGAAATTCTAGACCTATGTCATTCACTTCATTATTTTGAAATATAACTAGTTTTAATTTCTTTACATGTGGCATTATGATCCTTGAGCTCCACTTTCTTCTCTCTCTTCTCAAACATTTTATAAATGTAAGCCATTTTGGTTCTTGTATTCCAATTCCACACCTTGTATGGAAAAGCCCTATTGGTTTGATATTGTAACTTGAATTTTAAATAATATATGTAATATATTTTTTATTTCAAAAACTATCTTTTATAAGTATTTGAAGTAATGTATAGTGAAAAGTCAAGTGATTGATATCTATCCTTGCTTTCTCTCAATCCTTCCATGTTTGATGCAAGTTATTTCCACTCTAATAGGTCACATAAAGTGTTTTCAAGTGTATTGGTTTATTTCTAAGTTTAAAATTAGCCCTAGTGTCTGAAAATGATCTCTAGTTCACTTATATTAAGTATTTCTATGCATATCACATCCATGTTTGAAATACTAATGTTAGAGCAATTCAGGATTTGAGACTAGTGTTATGAGTCATGTCTCTTAGTGAAATTTTATGGTAATATTGTGTATATATTTGTGGTGTACCACCCAATTATATTATCTTACTTTAATGTTACTTATAACCCTTTTCATCCAAATAATTGGTTAGTTTAGGTGATAAGTATTAAAGGATCAATCCAGGTAGCTAACCCTTAAACCTAGAGGTCTACCTCTACTATAGGCAACCCGTAGGTATAGAGGTATTCCAATGTTGACCAAATCTTAGAGTAGACTTTAAAAACCTATTATAGGGTGAAATATTTTGTGACAACAATTATTTCATGCCCAATGGGACCATTGTCCTAAAGACATCTTGTCAAGGTTAATGTTGGTCTTGATGATATCACATCTATTTATGGTGTTCTAATCAGCATTTGGTGACTCCATTCAAGGTAATATCTATTTGTAGAAATTTTTATATTAGTTCATATGTTAATACTTCATGGTCATAACTAGGTTATCTTCTAGTAGAGTTTTCAATCCTATAAACCCAACCCCTCGTCATGAACTTCCTCTTGAAGTTCAACATCTTCAGCCTATCTTGACCTTTGAAGAATAAGAGGAGTTTGAAAGACAAGAATATCAAGAGAGTGAAGAGGAAATTGAGGATAACATGGCTAGGTAACATGCCTTCCTATCCTTTAACACTAAAAATCCCATCCATCTCAATGCATATGATGTTATACGCCCTAATGCTATCAAAAGTGTTCACACATTCAATGGTGAAGGTCATATCACTCCTAGTGAGAATATTAGGGATATCTCAAAATTTTGTAGATTTCATAATGTTACTAAGGTCAATATTACCATTATACTCCTTGTCATGTCTTTTAGAGGGAAATAAATTGAATGGTATAAGATATTGCCTAGAGGTTATATCATAACTTGGGATGATTTTGGAGAGTTGTTGACATCAAGGTTTGAAGATAAAAATGATCACACATCACTCATTCACCAACTCAATGTGATCCAAAGAGCCCTGAAGGAGACAATTCATGATTTTAATAAGAACTTGGCATTGACTGCCTCCTCCCATGAGACCACCTATTAGCTTTGTTTTTCCAAAATATCTAAGGGTTATTGGTATTGACATATCCATAATGTTACAGTCCATGGGTGGTTATACCTTACCTAAAGCATATGACCTTGCCATTAGAGTTGAGAATGACCTAATATAAGCTAGAAGGTTGCCTCCAAAAGTGCCTATGTCTTTGCTACCAAATATTTTTGTTAATATTCCAAATGTTGATCAAATCCCTAAGGTAAATACCAAGTCTAGAACTTCTCCTAAGGAGGCAGAAGATGATATTGATTGGAATTCAAGACATAAAGCCTTAGAGGCTCAAACTAGATAATAAAATTTGAATTATGGTGTTCATAAAAACCCTTACCCTTATCCTCAATAAGGGAATAGGTTTTCACCTCAACAATATGGTCAAGGTAGAGGCCAATGACAACCTAACTTCAATAGACCTACCAATGCATACAATCCAACTTCCACCTCCAACATAAGAGCCATTATACTGATGCATAGTAACTTGGTGCAAGGAGAAATATAGAAACAAGGTTATATCATGGATGAAAATGAAGGTGGAGAGCAAGCTCTAGTTTCTCAAGGAGGATTTACTCTTGAACTATTAGTAAAAGATGAAGTTTTCATGTAAGTAAATGAAGGATGGTAGCCTTAAGGAGTGAAATTTGTAAATTTTATAATAAAATACACCTATGTTCTCAATTAGAATTATTTAGTTATAAATAAAACTACAAAAAATATGAAGGCCTTGGGAGATTCCCATGGCATTCATACAAATTCAAGTATCCCTCTTATAAAGCAACAAGGTGTGACTGAGAGTATGGCAATCCCTACAACTTCTACACCTACTTCAAATCAGAATGTTGGAAGGGATACTCAAAGTGATTTAATATCTTAAGATCTGAACACCTCATTAACCTCAAGGACCCAAGAAAAGGTGAGTACTCATGCTCTAAACATTGTGTATTCTTTGAAGAGTGTTAAGGCATCTATGTCTCTTTGGGAAATGCTTCACTTACCTAGCCAAAAGGAACTTTTACAAGAGTAGCTATCTCAAATCCACCTTAGACATCAACCATCAAATCATGGTAATGTTTCTCTCAACAATGCTCCTAATCACATTGTGCCCTCTTTCAAAGCTGAGAAGCCTCCACCCTTCTACCTCACTCTCATTGTGGGAGATAAACTTTTTTACAACTACATAGTGGATAGTGGGGATAGTACTTCAGTGATGACTAAGGTTGTATTTAATAAATTGGTCCTAAAGTATGGACCATTTAGTAAAGGGGTGATACAAATTGATGGGACACTAACTAAGTCATTGGGACTTGTCAAGGGATTGAAGGTTTTCTTGCATGAAAGTCCTAGTTTCCCTATTCTTCAAGACATTATGGTTATTGATTTGCCTACTCACTTTGACATCTACCTCTAAATGGATTTCATAGTCAAGATAGGAGGCTACCTCTTAGCTGATTGGTCCTTTTTCACCTTTAGGATAAGGTATGGAACAAAGGTAACCATTATAACTTAATCACTAGCTAAGTTTCATATTGAGCCCTATGTAGAAGTAAGTTCTAATTTGAATTATGTCATCAATGATTATGAGGAGTCTATTGTGGATGATAGAGCATAATCAAAGCTTGAGGGCATATCTAATCTATTTCTAGATGAGTATAACACCAAAACTTATGGACATGATGCCAAAACTTATGGACATGATCCATACACTTTGAGCAAACTGATCTTGGCACATACATCATCCATGAAGGATCATATGAAAATTCTAAAATAAGTATTAAACATTCTTTTCCATAAGCTTCTGAGGGAAATTACCTTATTCATATGTATGATGATGATAGTTTGTAAAGTATGATAGATCAATATGATGAGAAGAACAATGTCATTATGCCTGCACAAGGTGGAGAAGCCTTTGAAGATGACAGTCATGAAGAAGAAGATGACCTATGGTAAAGGTTATATGCCATAAGTTAATAATTTGAGCAATTGAGTAAGTCTACCTATCCTCCTAAGAAGTGTGTATCTGATGTTAAGGTTATTGATGAACCTAACAAGCAGGTTGTTGAGTGTCATATTAAGCATAAGGATGAGTATCTAGCTACCGTCCAGGAAGTTGTAGTCATGGAAAAGTCAAATTAACATGAGATGGAAGTTTTTATCATTGAGAAGCAATCTAAAACTTAGGCTAAGGTTGAATCTGATCTGGGCAATAATTTAGGTGATGGTTCTACCCTAATTGATGATGAAACTTCTGGGAGCCATAACTTTTGCACCATAGCTCTGATTGAATCCCCATTAGAACCATTGGAATTATAAGAATGAGGATAATGTGGTGATATGATACTAAGCTTTGATTGGTGGTTTTTTACCTCTAAAAACCCAATGGAAGTACCCCAAATTCCAATTTTAGTAGTGCAATCTAAAAATAGTAAGTTTTTAAAAATAGTAATTCCTTGATTTTTGTATTGTTGTAAATCATGGAATTCAAACCACTTAATCTCCCTTGAGATTGGTGACCTTCCACATACTCATCTTACCTTTAAAATGTATATAAATGAAGATGTAACCCAAAATGGAAATCATACATATCTTCCCAGAGATAAGCATATGGTTGTATTACGATCTTGAGTAATAAAACATCTCTTCTCAAAAAAATCATTGTTACTATGTTATTTTTATGTTCTTGAAATATATGTCAATCAAAACTTCTAAGTTTTGGATTAGTGGTATCAAAGCAGTTTGTCTTGAGAGTGTATGACCCTGAAGACAAGGTCAGGCTACAAGAAGCTTGGGTGGAAAACAATAGAGCTTCCAAACTATCCACTTATTCACTCTAAATGACTTCAAATGGTGGATGACACTGAGACATATGATCCCTTCAAGGAAATGGTGAATGAAGCCCTCTAATGGAAACAAGCATAGATGCTGCAACAATTCACCCAAATTCTTCAACAAATCTCAATGGGAAATTCTAGCTCCTCATCTGCACTTCCTAGCTCCTCATCCATGGAACGTCCTTTCAGTACCCCAACATCCTTCAAGGTTTAGGTGAACTTTGATATGCCTACATTTGAAGGTAAAATCAATGTTGATATAGTAGAAATTGGTTGGATCAATTGACTTCCTACTTTTATGTAAATAAAATCACTGATGGAGAAAAGATCACTTTTGCTCTTTTAAAAGCATCATTGTCCATGAAAAATTGGTGGGAAGTGTACAAAAAGAGGTTTAGTATAGATGAAATTGGCCTTGAGGTGGAACCTACCTTGGATGATTTCATGGAAGTGTTAAAGGAAGAATAATATCCCATTGGAGCATATGATGATCTGTACATATCGTGGCATAACTTTTCCAAGGTAAGGACCAATCTATTCAATATTACACTAAAATTTTTCATTCTCTGTCTATGAGATTCGGCATCTAAGAAAGTGAGAAACATAAGACTCAAATATCGTGGTGGACTATAATAGTACATATGAAGGGAAATGGAACTCTTCAATTTGGAAACCCTTGGTGAGGCATACAAGTTTGTAGTGAAGATTTAGTAGAAACATGAAAGAAAGAATATGAAGAGTCAGCATTCAACATGGAAAAGTGATAAGGAAGGTCAAACATGAGGCCAAAATTGGAAGCAAAAGGAGTTTCAAGATAAGAAACCCGAAAAGGAGAAGACTAGAAAATGGTGTGATTACGAAAAAATTGAAACTCACTCCAAATAAGAATTTTGAGCCATCAAGTCACTACTTTCTAATTCATAATACTCAACATCTAATACTCTATCTCATACATAAACTAAAATCGAAGAGGATAAAGAAGAGATTGTAGATGTTGAGATCGATACCATCGTTGCTTCATCATAGACCTGTGAAGAAAGTCCAAATGACAAAGAAAGGTTGTTTCACTCCAAATTATGGGTAAAAGGTAAGCCTCTACATTTTATTCTTGATAGTGGGATTTTAAAAAAATTAATCCTTACTAAATTTATGAAAAGTCTAAATCTATCCATGAAGCCTCACCCAAATCCATATAGTATTGGATGGTTAAGCCCAGGGAGAGACCTTTGTGTCACCCATCAGTGTCTTCTTTCATATGCAATAAAACCTTTCCAAGATGAAGTCTTGTGTGATGTGGTCAATCTAGATGTTTGTGATGAAATCCTTGGTTAACCATTCATGTATGATCGACATGGCATCTATGAACCATGAATTGGAAGAATCACCCTCACTCTTGGAACATGATTCTACAAAGTACCAGAGGTACCACCTCCCACATCTATCTCCTTGATTAGTGCCAAGAAATGTAAAAGATTGGTGGATAAGACAAAGCATTTTGTTATCATGGCAGTCGAACCACAAAAATCCAAGAAGGTTGATGTTGCAATCCTGACTACACAATCAACACAACAATAGAATCAGATGGGATAAATCATGGGAGAATATGATGACTTATTTAAGTCACCCATGAGAGTTCCACTTGACTACCAGGTAAAAAATTCTATCGATTTGATCCTAGGATCACCTTTTCTTAATAGTCCTATGTATCACAAATCAATTTTAGAGAATGATGAGATAAAAAGGTAGATTCAGGAATTGATTCAAAAGGGTCACATCAAGCCAAGCTCTTCACCCTATGGTAGCCCAATTATCTTGGCATCAACAAAAGATGGAACATGAAGGCTTTGAATTGACTATTGATCCTTGAATAAAATCATAGTGAAGAATTTCTACCCCCTCCCCAAGATTGATGAGCTACTGGACTAACTCTATGGTGTGAAGTTATTCACCAAAATTGATCTCAAATCTAGCTATCACCAAATTCCCATTAATGTCTGGAAGACTACATTCAAATATAAGGAGGGGCTCTTTGAATGGTTGGTTATGCTTTTTTGCTTGAATAATGCACTTGTAACCTTCATGAGGATGATGGATGACATCTTACGACCCTTCACCAACTCATTCATGGTTGTCTACTTAGATGGCATACTCATCTACAACATAACATGGGAGAAACATCTGCAACATATTCGTAAGGTGATTCAAACTCTTTAGGAGCACAAGTTGTATGTAAATCTTGACAAATGCACATTTAAGATGAAAATAATTTAGTACTTGGGGTACTTTGTGAATGAGGAAGGGGTCCATGTTAATCTAGAGAATATTTGGGTTATTCAAGAATGGCCTACACCAAGGACCCTCATAGAACTTCACAGCTTCTTGGGTCTTGCAAATTTCTATCATAGGTTTGTTCTTAGATTCTCACATGTTACTTGGTCACTAACCCAAGTAACTAAAGGAGGAGCTAAAGATACATTTCAATGGGGTGAAATATAATAAAGTTCATTGGAGAATTTGAAGAATAGACTTTGTTCAACCCTTATTTTTGCCTTGCTAGATTTACATCAACCTTTCGATTTGATGATAGATGCATCTGAATATGCCATGGGAGCTATCATCATACAAAATGGCCATCTTATTGAATATCATAGTGAAAATTTTACTGATATATTTAGAAAATACCCAACATATGACAAGGATCTCTATGTCATTATGCAAGCTTACAAACAATCAAAACACTACATCTTAGGGAAAGAGATGATCATCCACACTGACCATAGACCATTAGAATTCATCTAGACATAGAGTAAACTATGAAATGAGAGGTACCAAAAGTGGGCCATATATCTATATCAATTCCATATGATAATCAAACATAAAAATGGGAGCTCAAATATGGCCATAGATTGTCTGAGTCATCCACCAATTACTGCACTCATAATAGTTTTTGACCTATGCGGACATGAGATTGCCACTTGGGGTGCTTTGTATGAAGTAGATCCTACCTTGACTAATACATATCAGGGACTTCAAGAAGGTAAACATGTTTTTGATTTTTATTTTTAAGATAATGTCCTCTATCAAATGGGGCACATCTATGTTCCAACTGTAGAGCAATAGAAGATGATATGGGAAGCACATTTCAGTAGGACATTTAGACACTTTGGTGTAGAGAAGACATTGGTAGTTATTTAAAAATAATTCTACTATCCCCATATGTAGAAGGTTGTGGAATGGTACCTCAAATCTTTCACCCCATGTGCAATATCCAAGCCAAAAAATAAGAATCAAAGATTGTACATGCCATTTCCAAAACCAACCAGGCCTTGGGAATTTGTGTCAATGGATTTTCTCTCAGGTTTTTCGACTTTAAAACATGGCAAGGACTGTATTTTTATTATATTTGATCATTTTTCAAAAATGGCTATCATGATTACTTGTAAGAAAAACATATCTGCTAAAGAAACTACTCAACTATATTTTAGTCATGTATGGCTCCATTTTGGTCTCCCCAAGTCCATTGTCTTAGATAGAGATAACAAGTTCCTGAGCATCTTTTGGTCCCTCTATGGAAGATGATAGATACCAAGCTGATGAATCCATCCATAAGATGATGGTCAGACATAAGTGGTGAACTACTTGATTATTCACATGATTCAGATGTATCACTCCAAACATCCATGCACATGGGATGAGGGGCTTCTTTTCATATAACATGGATACAATCGAGCCTTGCACAGCTCAACCAAGCATAGTCTATTCCAAGTATGCTTCGGATTCCAACCCATAGCACTAATTGATATAGCCATTACATTTTCCACCATGGAATACACACCTCATGGGAGATCTAAGGTATAAAAAGTAACAAAGATCATTAAACAAATGCAACACATCCAAAAATAGGTTCATGACATCTTGGAGAAGATGAATTAAAAGTATAAGAAATGCCATGACAAACCTAGGATTGCACACTATTTTATTTTTAGTGACAAGGTTTGGTTGTGGCTTCAAAAAGAACAACTTGTAGGCCCACAGGAAAATTTGGCCTCTATGATATGGTCCCTACACCATCACCAGAAAAGTTGGAGAAAATGCTTTTGAGTTGAACCTACCAGCCTACCTTAGTTTGCATCCAATATTCAACATGGATTTACTCAAACCATATCATCCACCTCTATTGGAAACTTAAGTCATAGTAGAACAATTGAGCATTGATGATCTTGATCCATATATTTTTTCTCCAGTGGAGGAGGATCAGATTGTGGACACCTGGATGAAGACAACAAGAGGATGTTCTATTTTAATTTATCAGGTGGTTAAAAGGGGCCAACTTAACCACCAAGGTGAGTGGCTCATAGAGAATCAAATTAAGAAATAACTTCCACACCTAATGAATAATATTGATGCAATGTGGACCATTGCTTTTCAAGGAGGGAGGAATGACCTGGGCAATAATTCAAGGGACGGTTCTACCCCAATCGATGATGAAACTTCTAGGAGCCATAAATTTTGCACCATAGCTCTGATTGACTCCCTGTTTGAACTATTGGAAAACTAATAAATGAGGAAAACATGGTGAGATGGCACTAATCTCTACTCAATGGTTTTTTACCCCTAAAAACCCAATGAAAGTGCCCCAAATTTCAATTTTAGTAGTGCAGTCTAAAAATAGTAAGTTTTTAAAAATAGTAATTCCTCAAATTTTGTATTGTTGTAAATCATGGAAGTCAAACCACTTAATCTCCCTTGAGATTGATTACCTTCCACATCCTCCTCCCACCTTAAAAATATGTATAAATGAATATATAACTTGAAATGGAAATAAGACATCTCTTCCTAGAGATAAGCATATGGTTGTATTGTAATCTTGAGTAATAAAACATCTCTTCTCAAAGAAATAATTGTTACTATGTTATTTTCATGTTCTTGAAATATCCGTTAATCAAAACTTATGAGTTTTGGATCAGAATAAATTTTTGATATGTTGGAACAGAAGGAAGACAAGTTTGATGATCTCATACATCAAGAACATCATGTTCAAAAAGAAAGCAAAGTTGAGGTAGTCTTGATTAGTCCTAAGATGTTGTTTAAGGAGTTCCAATTAGGAATGGTAGAGTTCAAGCTAGATGTAGAACTAAAAAATATCCTTAGAGGGAAAGAGGGAAATTTCATGAAAGCTCCAAGTAGTACACTTGTATACATATGAAGAGCTAAGGATAGTAAGTCTTTTGATCATCCACATAAGCAAGTGTTTGTTGACAAGCATGCTTCACATGACAGGTTACTTTCATGGAGCATCAAGGATGAAATAGGTACCATATTTGATCTTGGTTGAAGCATGGTGAGTTTTTATTTACCTCAAGTGTTTGAGGTCATATATATACTAGAATAGGTGTGCTTTGCTTTTGTTCTGTGTGTTTTCTATAAGTGTTCTTGAGAACACATGTGTGTTTCCTTTGGTGTGTTATATTGTGTGTTTGTTTTCTATTATTTAGTGTGGTTTAAAATGAAATTTAGTGTCAAATCTATGCATAGGTGACTTTATATCCCAATGGATAGGAGTAAGCTACTAGTCCTTGGCATAGTTGGCTTGGTACCCCTAGGAAATCATCAAGAATGTTGACTAATTTGACCATAAGTCAAATTAGGTCAACCCCCTATAGTTAAAAAATTGTTATATGGGTCTACAAGGATCTTGTGTGTGTCCCATGGTTTTAATAAGGTCAACATTATGATTTATCTTTGTCATATTTGTCTTAGATAGTCATATGTCATTCTAAGGCCATTTTTCGGGTCATTTATGAGACTAGTATAGTTTTCATAGAAGGACAAGTGTTATAAAATAATATTTAATGTCCCCCATGTCATAATATGTTATAGGAACTATCTTATAACTAACAAAATGTAAGTGCAACATCATAATAAGAAGATCAGTGAAAAAGTGGTAGTTTCATGTGGTTTTGGGTAATTGTACATCTTGTGCATTAGATTTTTCACATGTGAAAGGATTCAGAGTGACCCTTTAGATCCCCAAAACTCACTTCCATTCTTGGATAGATTTTACAAGCTCAAAAATGGCATAAATCCATTCTACCTTTCCATCACTCTCTTTTGCATGTAAGAACGGTCAACTGGTTTCAGTCTAGTATGGATAATAGGAGGTGAGTTGGGTCAAATAATAGTGAATGATAAAAATAATATTTTTATACTCAAAATTCATGTAAATAGTTTTAGGTTTCATTCCCTAAACTTCATGAACCATTTCTTAGAGTGATAGTAACTTTTTTCACCTGCTCATCCCCAACACCTCATGGTTTCTCTTTTATATTGGATTGGTCAATATAAACTAGTTTTTATATGTGACTATGAGGAGTGTAACCATCCTTATCACATGTTTATTTTTATATTTTTCACATGTGGTGTGAAATATTTGTCATGATCACTCTCATCTTGCTAAGAGGACCCCATAAATAGTCTACATATAGTATTTTCAATCTTACAAGGCCTATCTTCCTATAGTGGTTTTAGAGAAAAGGTGGAATTTTGTTTCCACTCTCACATGTATTGGTGGTTATTTTTATTTTTAAATTCTTGGCATCAATATTATTCTATGTGGAGTGAAGATACCAATATTTAAACACAGTCAGCTTTCATACAACTGCCACCTATAGTCAAGTCAACTTGAGCACTGAGAAGTCATATTCATGACACAAGAAGGTCTTTAATATGATAATAAGGATTATAATATGGAAATAATGATATTGGGCCTTTCAAAATGGTTAATATATTGGTTATGATAACCAATTCAACATGCACATAGCTAAAAACATGGTACAGTCAAGAAATCCTACAACATCCACCTACAAGACAATGTGAGAAGTTTGAACAAGGATGTGATTTTGTTTGAAACCTTTAGAATATCTAAAAGAACTCATGTATCATAAAAAACCTAGTTAAACCACCAAAAAACTTGATGTTCACAAGAGTCTAGTTTGGCACACAAACCTGAATCATGTTCATCTATAGGTGCTCTGATAGAGATATGAAGATGATGAAATGAAACTTCTTGAGACCTTAATTGAGGTCTAAGAGCATTAAGAGTGTCATATTAGTAATGTTGTAACAATAAGGTGGAAAAAAACATTTAATCCTATGTCCATAGGTTGAAAAAATTACAAGAGGGATAACTTACCTTAATTCCTCTGAATTAGGGTTTTGTCCATAATTAGTGTTATCTTGTGATAAAGAGTTTGGAGGTCTGTACAAGTCTGGTTATTTACATCATGAAGCCCAATCATAGGGTAAATGAATTTCAAAATAAAAATGGTTATTTTTTCAAGAGAGAGTGATGTAATAGGGCTTCCAATTCAAGCAATCTTTCACTATAGACTTTCAATGTCATTTATAGTAATTTGAAGCCTAAGTGACCCTATAATGCAATAATGACATTATGGTTGCATAACTCATGATAAAGTGGCCCAATTTGGTTTTAAATAACCTTAATGACCTAAAGTAAGATAAAATAAAGTTAATTTCAAGGTTTATAGGCACACCATCACCTACAATAAGACCCTATGTTTCCCCAAATGGAGCACCTATAGCCTAACTATAGATCTATAGGGTTGATGATGAGAAGAAAGAAGTAGGGTGTGCAAGTTTAGATGTTTACTTATGTTGGAAGTAATAAAATTATATTATAAATATCAAGATAATATAATTAAATACTAAAACACAAAGGAACATCTATAGAGGTCCTTGAGCTATCCTTGATTGTCACCTACAGGTGACCTAAATAACATAGTCTACAGACTAGCTTAGGCTAGTAGAGGGGGTTGTTTGGCAAGATGGGAGAGGTGGTAGGATGGATTGAAGATAAATGAGATCACCATAAAAATTTTGATATCCAAATCATGTGATGCTCATATTAAATAAATAAGATAGAGGTTGGGTTTCAACTCTCAACCCATAGTCAACTCAAAAAACTTGCACAATCATCAACTTGGTAAGACTATCTTGAAGTTTATGAAGTTGTGGATGATATAAATGTGATCTAACCTTGAAATTTAGTAAATAAGGTCCTTATGACCTATTATATCCCTCTATACCTTCAAGTTGGTACGATAAATAGGGGAGATGACCTCTATTTTGGCTCAGATAGAGGGTACTCCTAGTCAAGGCAAAGATTGTAGGTATAGTGTGTAGATTTTATAAAGGTGACATGAGTAGTCTTGGAGCACCATAAAATGAGATGATGAGTTAAATTAGAGGTATATAAGCATGAATAATACCCTATATGTATTTGAAATCAAACAAGATGGTCATAGGCAACTCAAGCACAGCCAAGCCTATTAGGCTTATGGCTAGGCGTAAGCCCTACAAGGGTCTGAGTTCACTTCCAATGCAAGATGAACCTTCCAATGAATTTTAAAATGTTTAGGGTAAGGTATGAGACCATTTTGATCCATTTTTTTAATATGACAACCATAAAGGGGTCATTTTTGCCTCAAACTAACTCCAAGGTGCACATAAAGCAAAGGAAAAGCTTGATAGGCCAACTTAAGACACTCACACATGTACAAATTAGTTTTACAGTGACCCAAGGAGTTGGGAAAATTTGAAGAGGGTCATGGGATTAAAATTTATATAATTTTTGGGAGGTTAGATTTTAGGATTTTATGAACAATCCTTAAGAGTGTAAACCCTCTAAAACCCTCCTAAACCTTTAGTTTTGACCAGATAGAGAAGATAAGAAATAAAATGCATACAAATGAAGTATTTTGGTATGGAAATGGTTTTTAACTTGTATAAGACTCTCTCTGGATCTTTCCCATCTAATTGGTATGTATTCTACTTTTATGGATAGGGTGAAAATAGGGTTTCTTGCATGTTTTTATGTGTTTTGTAAGTGCAGAGGAGATTTGAATAGGTGAGAACAATTAGAGGGGTAAATTTGGACCTAATATAACTCTTAATATACATTTATAACCTTATAAAACCCTAGAAACATCTTTTCTAAGTCATTCATTTCAGGCAGTCTTTGACAAAGATTGAAGACAAAGAGTGAATGCCTAGTGAGAGGATGAGAAGTTAGTTTTTCAGAAATTTTTAAGGTCTGAATCATGGATTGGAAGGTAAGGAGACTCTATAAAGGTTTCCTAACACCTCTTGTATTTTTTTTGGAAATTAAAGGTCACTTGGGTGATAAATGTGAGGAATGATACCTAAAAGAGCAATAAATGACTACAACTGGTGACAACAAGTGTCCAAAAGATGACTAGAAGTTAGGGATGCATATTATGGTTTTTAAATATTTTTTAAAACCCCCATCAGATTTTTCATATGTTTTAACTCTCCCTATTATTGTTTCAAGTTCTCAAAATATGCGTAATCATGAAGGCAATTTCAAGAAGCTAGCTGAAAGGTTTTTATACTAGTTTTGGAGAGTTTGATGCTTCAGATGGACATTTGTCAAAGAGGACATTTTATACCTCTATCCTTAGCTTAATTATGATATAATATAACTATTTTTAATGCCTTTACATGTGGCATTATAACGCTTTATCTCTACTTTCTTCTCTCTATTCTCACACATTCTATAAATGTAAGCCATTTTGGTTCTTGTACTCCAATTCCACACCTGGTATGGTGAAGCCCTAATAGTTTGTTATTGTAATTTTCCTTTAAAATAAGATATTAAATATATTTTTGATTTTATAAAATATATTTTCTAATTATTTTAATTGATGTATAGTGAAAATTTAAGTGATTGATATATATCCTTGCTTTATCTCAATCCTTCCATGTTTAATGCAAGTTGTTTCCACTCTATTAGGTCACATGGAGTGTTTTCAAGTGTATTTGTATATTTTAAAGTGTAAAAGTATAATTAGTTTTTGTAAATGATCTATGGTTCACTTACCTTGATTATTTCCATGCATATCACCTTCATATTTGGAATACTAATGTTAGAGCAATTCAGGATTTGAGACTAGTGTTGTGAGTCATGTCTCTTAGTGCACTTGTATGGTAATATTATGGAGAAATTTATGGTGTATCACCCCCTTATATTAATTTTATTTCATGATAATTCTAACCTTTTTCATTCAAGTAATTATTTAGTGTCAGTTATAAGCATTAAAGGATTAATCTAGGGAGCTAGCCCTTAAACCTAGAGTTCTACCTCTACTATAGGCAAACCACAGGCCTAGAGGTATTCTAATGCTACCAAAATATTAGATTAGTCTTAAAAAACATCCTAAATGGTTAAATATTTGGTGATAACACTACCATGACACACCTCCCTAGCACTTCTCAATGTATCACAAAGCTCAAGACCATGCTTTCTCATCTTCAACATACATTGACTGTTGTACAGACTGTAGGTATAGTCATTTGTGCATGTGGTCTATGTATAGTAAATTTAAGGTTATATTAAATTTTAATCAACTAAATTATATAATTAGGGTATTTATATTCATATTAATGCATGAAGATACATATCAAGTCTTCATCATAGCTCTGAGCATCTCCAACATGTTCATACAGTTCATACAATATGCAATTGAAGGAATCAACTATGAACTCTCATTAGAATGTGTGTTTGAGATAATTATCATCATATTTATCATTATTCCAATGGTTTTATAAGGTATTATAACTTATACCATGATTTATCAATGTTATTTCAACCAAATTAGAATTTCAAACTTTAATCAGACTGTGCAATCATAGACCATGTTCCCAAAAGTAGGTACACTTGAATATCATAAAAAAGAGACACTGAGATAAAATAAAAATGAAAACATGGAACTAAGTGAGTTTCCATGAACAAATAATCATCATACACCTCTTATAATCACGACAGTGAAAATAAAATAAAGACTTACAGTAGAACCTATCGAAACATCCTGTACACCAAAGCATTCTCTCTCCAAGTGAAAGTATCTCATGGAGATGAGTTGGATAATTAAACTAGATTAAGGTAGATATAATACCTATAAAAACCACTCTAAAAATAATTACTCTCCATAAATTTATGAGATATAGAAATAGGTGCAATAATAGACCCCTCTCAAATGCATAAGCCATAGTGACCTATTGTCACTCTTAATGGTCATTCATAAATAATAGGCCACAATTATGAAAAATAATTCCACTAATTTAAATATTTATTAGACCAATAAAAATTGCCAAAATTTTATCTCCTAACTCTCTCTCTCCCCTGGTGGTACCATTCAATGCAAATTTGCCTTTCCTGAGCTTGTAAAAGTAGTGATGGAGGAGAAAAAGTGTTTGGAGTGTCATTTGAAACTAAAACTTGTTCCAAAGATGTAAAATTGTCTAAGAGATCTCGAGAGACACTTATAAACTTTTTTCAACTAAAAAAATAATCTTGGAAGGCCATACAAGTGCTTTAAAAGTGTCCTTTTACCAAGATTAGGAGTTAAAATGTAGCTTATGTCAAACCCTGAATATTCTTAATCCTTCTCTAACTTGTTTTTAACACTAGGGGAATTTTGAATCTTCCTGAAATGTTATCCTCTTGAAATGGTACGTCCAACTCTTCTACATGGGCCAAAAAGTGGCCAAATTTACATTTTTTGCAATTAGGATTCAAACAAAGGTTAATGTATGATAATATGATATGCAAATAACCTTTTGAATTGAATTTAGATTATACTAGAACTTTGACCAAGTTTGACTATATAAGACCTTGTACTTGACCGTAGGATTGGATAAGTGAAATTATGACCAAAACTTGGATAATGCTAGATAGGGGCAAATATGACCACATAAAACAATTTAGGACCACTAAAGACCATGAAAACATTATATACCTATTTTCAACCTATAGGGGTGACCCAAATTTGACTCAGGGTCAACTTTGGTTAACATTCTTGGTAATTCACTAGGGTATCATGCTTACAATGCTCATGAACCAGTAGCCTTTTCTTTCTATTGGGATATGGAGTCACTCTTCTACTGCAATCTGAAACTAATATGCCTTAAAAATAATTCAAACTCACACAAGCACACAAAAATAAGGAAACAAACACTATACCTCAAATCATTTAGGGAAAATACACAAAGACACAAAGTAACACACATATCTTAATATATACAAATCTCAAAACACATTTGAGGTGATGGAACTCTTTCTCTTTCTTCAACCAGGATAAAAAATGATGTTCCTTGAGTCATAGATTCTCAATGAGAGTAAGTCACCATAGGATGGATTCTTGTAAAAAAAACTTGATTATGAATATGATAAAAAAACTTACCATTGATAGGACCTATGCTAGCTTCAAGTACACTATTTGAAACTCCATTGAATAATCCTCCTAGTTCTCCATTAGGATTGCTTGATAGTATAGTCTTTTTGATCTCATTGATGATCATTTAGTGCCTTTCAACTTCACCTTCAGCTAGACCATGATATATTTGGTGTCTATGAACATTAAACTTATCTTCTTGTTGTTCAAACATGTCTAAAAGTGTTTCAACATTAGACTAAGGTTTGGACTATTCTTCAACCACACACATTTTTACCTTTGCTTCATTGTACTCTTTCATGATTAAAACCTTCTTAACAATGGGTTGACACTCATTCTCATGCTCAATAGGACACTTTTATTCATGTTCATAAATTATATCAATAAATTTACTATTAGGTTCATGATTTTTAGGAAGGAGAGTTGGCTTACTCACTTGTTCAAACTCTTGAACTATAGCATGGAACTGCTGCCATAGATCATCTTCTTCTTCATGGTTGTCACATTCATGAACTTCTTCCTTTTGATCAAGAAGAATATTACTATCCTTGAAATATTCATGCTCCATCACACTTTGGAACTCATCATCATAATATATATGAATGAGGTATTTACCCACAACATTCTATTGAATAGGATCATTAAGGCTTACCTCAAAATGTTCATCACCTTCATTATGAATGATGTATGTGCCAAGGTCTATCCCTTCAATGAAAGCATATGGATCATGC
Source organism: Torreya grandis (assembly GCA_037957365.1). Lineage (NCBI taxonomy): Eukaryota > Viridiplantae > Streptophyta > Pinopsida > Cupressales > Taxaceae > Torreya > Torreya grandis. The sequence continues at coordinate 65,598 of JARHVA010010846.1, forward strand.
CCATAAGTGTCAAAACCAAAATCATCTAGGAAAATATTAGAGATACCTTCAATTTTGGAAGATTCTCCATCATCTATAGCATGCTCTTCTAGATCATTGATGATATAATTCAAATTAGAACTTGCTTCCAACTATGACTCAATGTGAAACTTGGCCAATGGTTGTGTTTTAATAGTCACCTTTTATCCATACCTTATTCTAAATGCCAAGGACAAATCAATATAAATATATCCTCCTATCTTATAAGTGAAATCTCTTGATAGACAAATAGCAAAGTGAGAAGGTAGATCAACCACCACTACATCTTGTAGAATTGGAAAGCTTAGTCAATCATGCAAAAATACCTTAAATTTCTTGATAATACCTACTAACTTGCTTGGTGTCCCATAAAATTTTAACACTCCCTTGATATATGGCTCATATTTCAAGTCCAACTTGTCTATCACAAATTTAGACATAACTGAAGTACTTACCCCACTATCCACAATGTAATTATGGACTAGTTTGTCTTCCATAATGAGGGTGAGATATAAAGGTGGGGGATTTTCAGATTTCGTGAAGGGTTCAACAATATGAATAGGATAATTAGTGATGGCTACACCACCATGTATTTATGTTTGAGGATGATATGGATTTGGGGTAACTTCTCTTGAAGTAGTTCCTTTTGACCAGGCATGTGGAGCACTTCCCAAAGAGATATACTAGTTTTTATTCTCTTCAAAGAATCAATGATATTAAAATAAGGAATACTAACCTTTTCTTTCATTATTGAAGGAAATGAAGTGCCTTGATCTTGAGGCAATGGAGTAATTTGAGTTACCCTTTCCACATTCTAATTTTGAAGAGGTGCAAGACTTATAGAGGCTACCACATTTGCATTTACACCTTACTGCATTGAAGGAGGATTGTTTAGACTTGTGTATACATCATGAACATCTCCAAAATATCTCTTCTTTGATCTTGTGTTAGCTGTAACTGTAGTAATTTGGCTTAGGATAAGTCTATCTTCCACTTGAAATTTTTCTAAGATCACTCTTTGGCTACCACACTCTTCATTGAGTTTTGATTACATAAAGCTTTCATATTCTATTGTCAAATGAGGAGTAGGTCCTAATTGAGATACCAAGCTTGTAATTCACCTTCATTGACCCTGATATACTATCATTAAGGCTGTTATTCTTCTCTTTGATCCAAGTTACTATGGACTGGAACCATGTCTCTTGTGTTGAAAGTAGAGTTTGGATAGCCTATTAATGTTAGGTTGATCTTGTCCCCTCCCTTGACTATTATATTGAGGTGGAAATATATTTGCTTGTGGATAGTAGGAGAAGGGATTTTGGTGAGCTCTATATTGTAGATTTATTTTCCTAACTTGCACTTCTAAGGCCTTAGATCTTGCTTTCTAATCAATGGTATATTCTATTTTTTTTGGGGCAGCTTTAGACTTGTTGCTTGAACTTGGAATTGGAGCAATACTTGGAGGAGTAGTAGACATGTTAAGTAGAATAGGCATAGATAATTTTAGAGGAAGATTACCATCTTGGATCAAACCATTATCAACTTTAATGGATATGTCATAATCTTTAGGCAAAGTGTACCCACCCATGGACTGCAACATGACATCTATATCAGTCCCAAAGTTCTGAGGTATGTTGTGAAAACAAAACTTGTAGGGGGTCTCATGGGAGGTGGAATCCTATTCTATGTTTAAACTTTTCATTAAAGTCATGCATAATTTATTTAGGTCCTCTCTGAATAGAATTTAGATAATGTATGAGTGATGTGTGATCACTCTTGTCTTCAAATATTTGAGTGAACAACTCCCCAAACTCATCCCAAGTAGTGATACATCCTCCTAAAAATGTTCTATACCAATCAAGGGATTTTACATTAAGAGACATGAAAATTAATCTAACTGAAATGTTAAATTTTGTGAAATTATAAAATTTGGATATGTCCCTAATATGCTTACTTGGGGTGATAGGACCTTCCCCATTAAATGTGGGAACACTCTTGGTGGCATTGGGAGGGATATCATCATAGGCATTGAGATTTATGGCATTTTTAGTATTGAAGGCTAGTAAAGCATGTTGCCTAGCCATGTTTTACTCAAATTATTCTTCACTCTATTTATCTTCTTGACTTGAAATTTTTTCTTTCTCTTCAAATTTCAAGATAGGCTTAGGGTACTAAATTTTAAGAGGAAGTTTAGGTTGAGGGAGTGGGTTTATAAGATAGTTACCTCTACTAATAGCTGACCTAGTAAGTACCATGAATCATGAATAAAAGGAATAAGAAAACTTGGTCTAAAACCAAATATTACCTTTATTTGAGTCACCAAATAATGATTAGAACACACTTATGTAGTTGTGATGTTGTCAAGACTAACATTCACCTTCATAATATGTGCTTGAGACATTAGTCCCACTTGGCATGCCAAAACCATTGTCACTCAATTTTTCACCCTTGGAGAGGTAGTTAAAACCTCATCTAAATTGAGTAAAATATTGGATTACATCTAGGCTTGTGGGTTTCCTATAATATAGGTGAACCTATAGATTGAAGGGCTAGCCCCCTAGATTTATCTTTGATAGCTTATCACCTATACTACGTGTTTGCTTGGATGGAAAGAGATATAAGGAACATGAAATTAAAATATTATAAATAGATGATGCACCAAATTTATATCCAAAATATTACCATATAATTCCATTATGAAAGATGACTCAGTAAATGAGCTTTAACATCCTAGATTGCTCTAACATAAGTGTTTCAATCATGAAGGTGATATACATTGCACTTCTCAAAGTGAATAAATAAGAAGTCTAATTGTGGAGATTAATATTATTATTTACACTTAGATATAGAAAAATAAACTAAATACACTTCATGGGACCTGTTAGAGAGCAAATTACTTGCACCAAACATGAATGAGTAAAGAGAATACAAGGATAGATCATTATCACTTGTCATTCCACTATGGAATACTTCACATACTTAGACAAGAATTTATGAACTCAAAAATATATTTTAAATATTTATTCAAAGGAAAATATAATATTTAAACCAACAGGGCTTCACCATACCAGTTTTGGGTCTTACAAACTTAGCCAAAAGTGGCTACTCTTATAGATAATGGTGAAAGGAGAGAGAGAAAGAGGTGGTATAAGAAGATTGACAAATTTCCATGAGAGTTACAACAATAAAATGAGTTATGATATATTAAATAAGATATAAAATTCCATGTGTCTCACTCTTGAAGTAGCTCTAACCTTATAAGTGGCATGGGGGTTACAAACATGCTTGACACCTTGACTAGTATCTTAAAAACTTCCCTTATTTGAATGAAAGGAGTGATAAATTGACATTAAAATCATGAATTATACTTTAAATGATCTAAAAAAACTCATTAAACATTTTAAATTCCTGAGGAAACTTCCTTGGTCTACCATTCCATCAGTTATGTGCATAGGTGTCTTGTAACTCTTCATTTCCCACACCTAGTTTGGTCTAAGTGGCCCAAAACTCAAGTTAAACTTATTAATCTCATCCAAAATATATTAATGGTATGAAAATATTCTATCAATTATGAAACAAATAATTTTGGTTCTTGTACCAACTCTCAAAAACTCATTTTGCTCCTTAAGCCTTTACCGGGCCAAATTTCCTTCTAGCCTTTTTCCTGTAAATCTCCTTATGTAGGAGTTGTATAAAATATATTGATAAAATAAATGAATATTATATTAACCTATATTTCATTATATTTCCACATCATATTTAATCTTCAGACTCTAAGTGGAAACTAATTTTCTGCATTACTCTCTCTTGAATTAGGCCTCAATTAGGTCTCCTTGCTTTGGACCCTATTTTCTTGCTTCAAAATTATACCACACATGTGAAATCATAAAAAATAATTTTATCCACTTTAAATAGGCCATCACAAACCTCCATGTCAATTTTGGGTTCCTAATACCTTATAGAAGTATGCAAACCAAGAAATGGCCAAGTCACTTAGTCTCATTTTGAGCATGTTTAAGACTGCCGTAAAAAATGGGCCTGGTATGATCATATATAAAATCTCCTATGAATTTTTTTGGATTTTAAAATATGTAAAATTTACCAAATTACATCATCCCATCATTTATAATCTCCCCCCTTCCCAAAACACCTAAAAAACACCAAAAACATGAAGAAATAGGGAATTTTTACCAATGTGTATAAGTGATGTCATTATCTAAGTTCATGGGTGTAACCTCATTAGAGTCATAAACAACATAAAAGAGTTTTTAGGATAAAAATATTTCATTATATGTGATTTTAAGCTCTTTTTCCCATGACTAGTCACTATCAAAGTTTAAGAGAGGTTTTAGACCTGTTTGGGGTCTTAACAATTTTTCATAAAGAAAAGATAATTAAATAATCTCCTTAAAATTTTAACGAATTATTATTAAAACCCTTAAAATATTATAAAAGGCTCAGACTCCCATGAAAAGTGTGGGAAATGGTATGAGCATCTGAAGTTGCTCTTCGGGTGGCTTGGTTAATTTTTCTTGAGCATGGAATAGGTCCAAATTGGGTTTTGGCTCTCAAAAAATGTTCCCATTGATGTGATAGGTTAATAATCCTATAGAATATACCTTTTAATTATTATACATGTATTTTTTTATTCATTATCTCTATGTATGCTTAGGGTACATTGGTCAGGGTGTTGGGGTTTAAGAGCTATCTCCTTCTTACTAGCCCTCAAGGGCATTTGGATGGAAACCTAAGTGTGTTTCCACCTGGTAAGTGTATGTAAACCTATTATATGATTATTAATTCCATTAGGGTCATTCAATGATCTCTATAATTTTTTTTTCATGCTTTGAGTCTAAGAATATCTCTTAGGCCTCATGGTTGCCCTTTGCCAAAGAGTGGGCCTAGTCTGAGATAAAATAGTGGATATGTCCACTATTGGTGTGACTTAAATGAGAACATGTAAGTATTTTTAAACTCATTAACATGATATATAACAAATTTTAGACCCTAATCATGCCTTTAGAGGCCTCAAATTATCAAATTCCCTCAAGATTGGACTATAGCTTGTGTGCAAGGTTTCTTAGGCATCTTTGATTGTGTGTAGGGTTTGGAAACCAGTTGGTTAAATATTATATGATTCCCCATGTTTAATTTTAGTTTTATAATAATATCATGGCCTTATGACACTCTAAGGTAGACCTTAGATTCCCTATATGTATTCTAATTTATCACTTATGCTTTGAGACCAGCTTATGTTTACATGGCGTGTCGGTGTTTCATTAGGGTATTGAATGTGTCTTCATGTTCAAGATATTCTTATTCACATCACTAACCTACTCAAAATAATTTTAATCAGATCAAGTTCCATTTAGACTTTAGGGACTCCTCAAACACTCTGACTCTACCTTATTTAGCTTTAACACTAGCCTAGACTCAAGCTTGTAGCCTGTAGGTGATCTTGATGTTTAGACTACATATTTCTATATTACTATTCTCCTCATAGAGTAAGTATACTAAAACTTAGTTTAAGCTTCAAGATAAACTCATGGATCTTTCATAAGTCTTAGCTCCTTTACTCTTTTGACCTTAAGACCAATTGCTCAGTTCACCACTTGTAGGTGACTGTTAGACTCATCTTGGTTATATGTAGGAGATTTAACAATGAGTGTCTTATTATTTGATGTAGGTGTCTTTGAGAGTTGTGATACATTTACTCATGCCACTTAGGATGTTCTAACCAACCCCAAACACCAAAAAAGTCATTCTTTTTTCATAACACCTTGGACTTATCTTATGTCTCCATAGATGGTTGTAGGTGTGCATATATTGAAGGTAAGATCATAATTGATACTTTGGATTTGAGACTTCACCATTGACTCATTGATATTCTATATGTTTTAAACTTAGATGTAGTTCCATTTGGGTTTTAAAACATCCTTCAAACATGCTTTGTCTCTCTTTTAAGTCTGAGAATTAGCTAACCCTATAAACCACATGTAGATGATGCTTAAGACACTTGACTACATACCTTATGATTATCACTTATAAATTAGTCATAATCATTGTATTTAATGCTTGATGATCTTGACCAAATGGAGTTATATCCATTATATATATACAGGGTCTATAGATCCTTTGAGACACTTTTCCAATCACTTTGTACATGTTCCTTATGTATAGTCCTATAGGTGGATGTTTAGGACTGTCAACTCAATTTTTGGTGATCTTAGCTATGAGTGTAAGTGACTTAGGATCTCTTATGTCTGATATTTTCTTGTATTCATCTATCTAAGGTTGAATCTTCTATGTTTGAAACTCTTTTAGTGTTGATTGGGTCATTGGTTAGGTCCAAAATGTAGACCTATAGGCGTAGGGCCTATAAGTCACTATAGATTATTTAGGTCCACATATTCAATTTTTAAGACTCTCTTGTATTCTAAGTTTCCTAACCATTTCATATCTTACAAACACTTTTCAATGATATTCGAATCCTCTAACCAAGCATCAAGTCACCTCCAACCTACCCTATAGGTCTATACAGATCTGTAGGTGTCTTAAGACTGTTCACTCAACTTCTTGATGTTCTTAAATGCTCTAATAATATTTGTGACCATGTCTACCATGACACACCATCCTAACACTTCTTAATGTATCACAGAGCTCAAGACCATACATTTTCATCTTCAAATTACACTGACTATTGTATAGATTATAGGTATAATCATTTGTGCATGTGATCTGTGTGTAGGAAATTCAAGGTTTTAGTCAGTTGGAATCAACTAGATGATAGCATTATGTTAGATAGAGGCATATGAATGTATGAAGATACATCTCAATTCTTCATCATAGCTCTAAGCATCTCCAACTTGTGTTCATACGATATGTTATTGAAGAAATAACTATGAACTCTCATTGGAATGTGTGTTTGGGCTCTTTGTCATCATATTTATCATTCTTATAATGGTGTGATAAGGTTTTGAAACTTATACCATGATGTATCAGTGTTATTTTAACTAAATTAGAATTTTAAACCTCTATTGAACTGTGCAATCATAGATCATGTTCCTAAAAGCAAGTACACTTAAAGATCATAAATAAAGAGACATCTGAGACAAAATAACAATGAATCAATGGAACTAAGGGAGTTTATATGAAAAATGAAGTGTTATAAACCTTTAAAAATCACTACCATGAAGTTAAAACAAAGACTTGTAGTAGAACTCATTGAAATAGCTTGTACACCAAGACACTCTCTCTTCAAGTGAAATAACCTCATGTAGATGAGTTGGATGATTGAACCACCATTAAATATATTTAAAATACCTATAAAAACCAATTCTTTTCCATCAATTTTTGACATGGATAAATAGGTGTGAGAATAGACCCCTCTCAGATGCATAATCCATAGTGACCTATTGTCACTCTTAACGAGCATTCATAAATAAGGGAAAACCATTATAAAAAATAATTCCACTTATTTCAATATTACTTTGACCCATAAAAATTTCCAAAATTTTAGCTCCTAACTCTCTCTCTCTCTCTCTCCTAGTTGTACCATTCAATGCAAATTTGCCTTCCTAAACTTATGAAGGCAACGATCGAGGAGAAAAAATGTTTGGAGTGTCAATTCAAAATAAAACTTGGTCCAAATCTTTAAAATGATTTGATAGATCCCACGAGACACTTATAAACCATTTATAACTAAAAATTGATCTTGGAAGGCCATATAGGTGCTTCAAAAGTGTCATATTACTAAGATTAAGAGTTGAATTGTAGGTTATGTCAGATCCTAACTATTCTTGATCCTTCTATGACTTTTTATGGAACCAAGGGAATTTTTAATCGTCCTAAAATGTTCTCATCTTGAAATGGTATGTCCACCTCTCCTACATGGGCCAAAAAGTGGCCAAATTTACACTTTTTGAAATTAAGAGCCAAACAAAGGTTAATGCATGATAATATGATATAAATGATGTCCAAATAACCTTTAAAATGAATTTATACTATAATAAACCTTTTACCAAGTTTGACTATACAAGACCTTGTACTTGACCATTGGACTAGATAAGTGAAACTAAGACCAGAACTTAAACAGTGCTAGATAGGGGCAAATATGACCACATAGAACAATTTAGGACCACTAGAGACCATGAAAACATCATGACAAACATTAGATACCTCTATGAATTTTTAAATTATAGGGGGTTACCCAAATTTTACTTGGGGTCAAATTTGGTCAATATGAACGTGTTGGGATACTCAATCATAGAAGAGTGTGATATGGGAGAGTGTGGATAAGGATATCTCTATGCCCCTTACGTGAATGTTATGATGCCTCTTTTAACACATTGGTCAATATGATCTTGGAGTACATTATCCCAATATCCATTGAGTTTGTGATAGTTATAATATCATTTATTTCTTATTTTCTGTAAATGATGTGCTAGATGATGCTGAGTAGGAGGAAGGGTGATCATTCCTATGTCTAGTCATGTAAATAATATATCATGAGGCTTATCTATGTCTAAAAATTATATGGCCCCACTATGGGTGTCTTGTGTTTTGTTCCCTATAGGAAATGCTCTATGAAGTGGCTCTTTTCCTTTGTCAAGTATATTGATTGGAGGTTTTTATTCTACTTTTTCTTGAGGCATCTATATATTCAGTGTTTATACCATATTATATGATTGTACTTATGAAAGACCTAAATCCAAATCTAGATCCTCAAAATATGTCTCTGAATATGGCTCTACTAATCCCAATTCCTAGTCTAATGTGATAGCCTTGTAACATAAGTGTCAAAATTATTTTTATGTCTCGTATAATAATTTCTCCTTAAGAGGGAAGGTGAGACCTCTAGCAAAGATGTAATTATCTTCTAAATCTATTAAGATGATAGATTAATTTTTTCATGCATGATTTTAATAATATAATGTAATCATTTACTATTTATGATCCACCCTATTGTAGTGAAGGCAACATCTCATATGTGACTCGAGGACCCTTATTCTGAATATAATGCATGATAAAGACTTCTAATTCATCGTATGTATGTAGTGAACCACTAGGGAGTGAAACCAATTTAATGCCTCACCCTCTAGAGTTTATGGAAATATCTTTAAGAGGTTCAAACTATGATGGACATGTGCCATGGTTGAGGTACACATATGGATCTCCAAGTCCATTAAAGTTCAATAATATTGGATCTTCATATCAGGTTCACCAAATATTTTAATTGATTAGGACTTAGACATGTAAATCCTAGGTTGTTAAAGGGGTTAGGTATTGAAGGTAAATTCAGACAAATATTTTAAATAGATATATCAAAATAATTTACCTAAAATGTATGCATAATGAGAAAATTGTCATCTTGAGTGAAACAGACATTATCAGATGTTAGGAAGGTTGAAACAAACTTGGAGATTAGTTAGGAATCCTTTATTTTGGAATTGGGGTTAAAATTACCTTTAGATAGTAATATGATTATAAATATAGTAGTGCACTATGCTAGTGTCCATGGTATCACGTTGGTATCATTATATTGAGAAACTATTTGAGACTTCCAAGGATGATGTGGGAGGCTTTTAGGGATCTGTAAGTGAGTTTTGAGATTCTAAGATTTTATTTGTTTCATCATTCTTTTGAATCTTTTCCAAAACCTAATGAACACCTATACACATGAAACAACAAAAAGATCAAATTCAAAAATAATAGAAAAATTGGGTTGTGGGATTTTATGATCATGCTAGACAGAATGTATGTTATCCTAACTACTGACTACATTAATCCCAATGATAGGGGTCTCATATCGCATTAGTTCTCCCTTAGTGAATGTGCACAATTAATGCACATAGTATACTATAATTACTTTCACTTAGGGCCTTCTTTGATCAAACACATAGATTTAGGCATGATTGTTGAGAATATGTAGTATGTTGAGCTATATTGTTGACTAGTTTTATATAATTATGTGCCAAAATAGTAAGTGTTAGATGTAAAATGCCTTATGAGGCTCTTTATATAGAAGAAATTTTGATTTGAGTGCAATACCCTTATTTTCTGGCTAAAAATATGTAAAATAAAGATAAAATCATAAGAGACGTCTCAAAGAAGGGTTAGGACCCAAAACACATTGAAAAAGTAACTATTGGACATTAGCGCTAAACTATACATTATCACACTGCACTAGTGTCCAAGACCATGCTAGTGTTATGGGAACACAAAACTAAGTGAAGACTATGAAAAATAGGTCAAGGGGGCCATGTGACTGGAATGGGATTACATAAAACCATTGGGGGTGCAACAAATAAGAAAAATAAGTCATAAAAAGGATCAAAAGACCCAAAATGACCATGCGAACAAGACTCACATTCATCACTAAGACCTTATTGTGAAAGAGAAACAAAATATATAGTACTTGTGGTTGCTTGACCAAATTAAGGTGTGTACATAGTATATATTTGATAATGAATAACATTTGTGTTCCTACTATGATCAAATATAACAAGTAATAATAAAAGTATGACATCAATCTATATCACGCCCTTTGAATTTGAAAAATAATATAGTGTATAAATTTTCATCATGTCCTCATGTGATAAATATAAAATATATAACTATATGAAGATGTATATTTTTTAGTTTTTGTTTGAATCTTGTGCAATATGCCCATGCATATGCACCCCAAATGTATGAATATATAACATGTTCCTATAATGTGAATGCATCTACATGTCATATTCTCCCATAATTTATATCAATGACTGAATTTTAAATTATTATGAATTCTTTAAAACTATATTTTATACCCAAAAGTTTATTTTATGCTCAAAGGTGCTTATCTTTGAATGAACATCCCACTAAAATTCCCCCCTTTTGAGATGAAGGATGTGTCTGAAAGTCACTCATCTCAAAAGAAAAGTTAATTATATCATATGCATATCAAGATATGATCATTGAATAGCATAGCATATGTGAAAATGTATGTCATCATATTAAGATATGTATCATTCAAACATGTATGTAACATATAAGGCAAGGTCTAAAGTGTTAAATCTAGATAAATGAATCATTGAAGCTCGTAGTAGTATTTGTAATAAAAAAAAGTGTATGAAATAGCTAGTGCATGATATAAATCATGTCACTCATCAAACTCAAGAAGCTCAATAAGCACACAAACACAACAAATGCAATTCCAAACAAGAAGGCCAAGGGTCGCATATAAGGGACATATTCAAATGTCTCTTAAGAAAATATTACACATAGAAGGCCAAGGACCACAAGCAATGGACATATTCAAATGTTGCACATACCAAACAATGTTCTCATATATATGCTCAAGAAATTTTCACCCAAAAGCTAAGGGCCATACACAATAAACAAGCAATAGGAATCCTATTATGAAATAAAGGAAATAATATCAAAAGAGCATACAACTAAAATTTTAGTCTATACCATGTATACATAATGTGATCATATCTATAAAATAACATACCCATGTACACAATATAAGATATAGATGTTAATAACACATTTTTAAAGAGTGTATAGCTTAACACAATATAAGGATTCATATAATGGTAACACCTATAAATATTGTAACCTTTTGATAAGATACCCACAACATGTCATGGCTATTGTGTCGTGGAAAGTCCAACATCTAGGTCTATGTGAAATTTTTATGTCATGCATAACATTTATAAATGCTAGCACAATAGATATGTGATAGAAAATGATTATGATCTTTACCAATAATGAGAAAAATAACATATGAAAATGATGCAATATAAATGTATAATCATGTTTAGGTCTTAATTTTTATTTTTAAAATATTTTTAATGTTTTTATATTTTTTTAAATTTTGAAACATGGGTTTAAAATTAGAAGTGAAGGGATCTAAACAATCCAAGTGTCAAGGTCAATTATGCATTGAATATAATGGCATGGCCATATATGAGGAAGATTCCCCCACTATATATGTGACTTGTAACTAAAAAACATGTAGGAGATAGAGTAGGGATGTAGAAGAATGATTGTACATTCTTGTCTCATCAAGTGTACACTAGGCAATGTATGTAACACACACGTATGAGCAATATAGTACACAAAAAATATTTTACATGAATAATAATTTTTTCATGGCACATTCCTCTTCACCTTTTTAATGTTCGTATATTTTTTCTATTAATGAAATTTTAATATATTTATTATCTTTCTCATTGTTACCATCATGTAGTATGTGAATTATTCTTCCTTCACGTCAAAAAGTGATGCATTGTTTAGTAGTATCTAGCTTTCATTTATTGTAACCATAACCATCCCAATATAAATGGTACCCAATGTGCATGATACATAATCCATACCTATGTATTGACAACTTTTGGTCTGCAAGTTATTAGGTTTATGATATATCCAAGATCTTCTTCTCAATCTTCACTATGATGCAATTAATTGTTATTGTCCCATTTATTGTAATCCTTTAACATTGTAAAAAAAATTCCCATTTAGTAGTATCAATGTGATTGTTTTTTTAATAATATCCTTCCATGTATATTGTAATGGATAAATCTTATTTTTGAAGATACTTTTTGCATGTCATATTTATGGGTGATGCCTTTTGAAATCCTACAATAAGAGATATTTGTTGATTTTTATTTAATATGATATTGACCTCATTCTTTTATTTATAAGTTTTATTTTTTAATGTTTCACAATATTTTATGTCATGTCCTATTATTCTATGGTAATCACAATATAGGTTTATTGCTTTATGAAAAATATGTGTTTTTGATTGGTGTCTAGTAGTAGGTAATGTGACGAGCTTGTTATTCAATAACATTAGAAAAATTATTATGGATGTATCTTGATCTTACATTATTTATAACATCGATGAGAACTTTGTACTATATATTTCCACATTATTCACTAAATTTTTCACAAGTTCCATATGATATCTAATATTGTAACCATTATTCACATTATCATCTTTAGGAATACCTAAAAGGGGTTTGTTCTTTATATTCATTTGATTTTTAATTATCAATTTTGAATCATCATGGTATACTTTCGGACCAATGGGTGTGAATAAATTATGATCTATATGCTAAAGGGGTCAAAGTTTAGGTTACATAATTGATCATCTGTCATATTAACCATGTTGGGTTCACCATCATCATTATCACAATAATTTGAAACATTGCCATCTTGTACTTTAGAATTAACTAATAAAGGGAGATTAAGAATAGGACTTGGTTATTTTTACATATTTTCTTGGTCATTTTGTGCCTTATGTAATATTTATTATTCCAACTAAAGCCTTTTTATTTCCTTTTGTAGATAGTCCTATTCAGATTGTTTTATTTGTAACCTTTGACTTTTTGACTATTCCCTTTTTAATTATTCTTTATGTTATTTTGTGTGTTCCTATTGTAATTTTTGGAATTCTATTTATACCTTTGCTTGTGCTATTTTTAATTTATTGAGTTCCTTTTATGCTTTATACAACTCTTATTGATCCATTTGTAACTTTTTTTATTCAATTTTCTTGTTGTTATAACTTTAATCTCCAATTTCATGTGTATTTTTTATCCTAGGAGATGACATGGGTAGGAGGGATGATATATGGATCATATGACATTGATTGAGACACCTTGATTTTACAAAATTTGAAAGGTCAATCATCTGTAGGAAATTCATATGAATACCCTTCATGCATGAATTTAAGACACATGTACAATGTATATAGTGTTATTTCCATCATATATATCCAAGGTCATCCCAATAGTAAATTTTAATATAGATGATTGGGCATAACATAAAATAAAATGGAAACCTTTTTATGTCCCAATGTTACACCTAAAATATCATTCCAAGTACTTGTCATGAAGATTCATCAAACCTTTAACTAGTTTGATTTTTTTGTTGGATACTTTCAATGTTAGTACCCAATTGTTGTAATAAATGAATACTAAAAATGTTTACTCCAAATCTAAAAATAATAAATAATCATTTGAGTCCTTTATTTTGTACTTTAGTTTGAATAAAGAGTGGAAGATTTTGTACAACTACAAGTTGTGTTGGCAATTCTTCTTCCTCGAAAGTGACAATATTTTTAGTGTCTTTAAAAGAATTCATTATGGAATTAAAAATAATAGGTGTGTATTACTATAAATAGTATTATCTCACAATGTAACATATAAAATATCCTTATAGATTGATGAACTCTTTAGTAACTCTAAAAAATAAATTTTAGCATAGGTATTTTTTAGTTGATTCATAATATCATTGATTTATTTGACTCGTGGGAGGTGGAGAGGGTTGAGGAGGAACATGTTGACTTCTTCCATGATGTTATGGCTTACCTATTTGAATTTTAACAACATGGATTGCATAATCCAATATAACTTATGGGTAAATAATGGGAGTAGGAAGGTAGTTATTATAACCTTGAGGTCTAGGAGGAGTAATGAAAGGAGTTATATGTGCCCTTTGTCATCTAGTAGTAACTGGTAAAAGCTCTAATTGAATATTGAAATAATAAGAATTAATTAAGATTTGAGATTATACAGTAAGCATTAGAGTATCCTGAATGTATGACTACTCTTGTTTTCATGTCATACTTAACTTTACAAAAAATTATGTTAGTGGTACTTGTTTCTTAGTATGTGATTTGATTCATTTTATTCAATGATTACTAATGATATTACTTACTATGAGAATACATGTAATAAAAACTAAGAAAGCTTAAATAAAACAAATTTCATCTAATATAGCTATATATTCTTTTTCAAATTGAGAATAAACTAACATAAAGCCAAAATATAGGTCCTAGAAAAATGAAAATTTGTGTATGGAGATTAGTAAATTCCCATGAAATCTAAGTTCCAAAAAAATACTTTTAGTGTCAAATATAAAATCCAAGGTAAAAAAAGGTAATTTCAATGTTGGATATTGAATCCAAGGTCAAAATATTTTTTTTTAGTGCTAGATATTAGATCCAAAGTCTAAAAGGAATTCCTTTGGTGGCATATATTTAAGAATTTATCTAAACCCGATGATAAAAAATTTAATCAATGCACAAATAAAATGTGTGACTTCACTGATATGTTTTATAAACATTTGGAATTAATTGGTATATTAACTCTAATTAAAATAAAATAAACTGAACGATAATAAATGTTGTAAATGACTTATAACTAATAAAATAAAAGTAAAGAACTAAAATATATAACGCATGAACAAATAAAATAAGATAACTATGAAAAACAAAATAAGACTTAGTTGATTTCTAGTCGTTAGGTTAACTATGTGTGACTTAAAGATGATTGGAAAGGACCAATTTAGCCTAATTACATGCATGTAATTGAAACATGAATTGTCACTATTTTTTATTAAAATTGACTAGAAACAGTCTGGATTGACTATTTTAACTGTCTTCTATAGTTTGATCAGGACCCTTGAAAAAAATAAGAATATAATGTCACATTGGCTATGCTTACTTGAAATATGATTGCATAATTTTGACCTTCAGTTATGTGTGAATGACCTTTTCAAGTTCAAACCCTACTAGATTTTTGTACTAATTGAAAACTTGAAAAAATAAAGGGGGAGTGTAATTGACTAAGCTGACCCCAATCACCCTTATGATGATTGAATATTTCCTACATATATAGGATACTTTGAAGAGAGAATCGAGCCCACATAGTTCTCCTAACTAGAGTGCTTAGTGTAATAGTTCTTATTTTTCTATATGTATACATTTAGAAATAGCTTGAATACTTGATAATGCTTTACTTGACTTGGATATGATAGGGTCATGACTTGGCTAAGGCATACTTCAAGTGATTAGAATTAAATTTTGAAAGAATATGAAATCTTTTCTCAATGTGCAATAATATAAGTGTGTCTAAATAGTGAAATAGTCAAGTGGTAGAATAGGTGTCTTAGATGTGCATGTATAACCTAAATGGGTGAAACCTCATACTACCCATCCTAAAAATATGAACCAACCTATAAGTGAAGGTTTGACTTTTGAAAAAAAAATGTTACTAGATGAAAGGCAAGATCGACCCACAAGGTCAAGATTGACTATCATTCCTAATCTGTGTAGGTTAATTTTATCCTAGAAAGGTGACATTTGATTTCAAGAACTTTAAATATCTATACAAATGATTAGAGATATTTTTAGTGATTAAGAGTATTTTATAGGTGTAAACAATGATTTATAAGGGACAAACCTATACAAGTAATTAAGATAGAGTGAGGTGGTGAAATAGGACCAATTCAAATTCTCAAGTCAATTAAATTAAAAGTGAGCCAAAACTAGCATTATCAAGTATTCATATAACAACCCTCCAATCAGGTACCAAAAAAAATCTTTTTTTTAATTTAGAGCATAAAACATGATCACACATATCTAGATGTTATGTATGTAAGCACTAATCACTTACAAGGTTTATGCGCACACAAGAGTATTCAAAATAATGGTACTAAAAACACTCTGTGTCAAAGAAGAGTCACATACCAGTCTAATGTTATCACTTTTAACTTGATAATTATTCTTTTAAGCTTTAACACATCTTACTAAAAATGAGATTATAAACTATTATCATTCAAATCTATAAAGTTTCTCTTATTTAATGCGATGTTAACTTGACTAAAAAATCAATATTAGGCCATAAAAGAAACATTAATAACATAGAAGGGAAGTTCCAATTATTGCTAAATTGATAACCTTGATGGCTCTTCAACCTTCTCTTTCATGGTACTAATGATATTTTGAGGGTATTTAAAGACCTTTCAACTTGAATAAGGCATTATAATCTCAACCAAGCACAAACAACAAAAATTTCCAATAACATGCCACAAAGACAAGAAATTAAATGATTACCAAATTAAGGCTTTGAGGTTTTAGAATCAAATCACATAAAATGTTTCCAAAAAGAGAAAGAGACCAAAAAGGATCAACCTCAACATAAGATTTCTTAATAGAAATAAAATATGATCATAAGGTAAAAATTGCATTGACTTCAAAAGTCATGGCATATGTCGGTTATCATAATTCCACTAAGCTAAGATACACGAACCTCAAGTGATAACTTACTAAGATGCCACTGTCACAGTGAAATACAAGAAGAAGATCATAATATCACTTCCCCTAATTATTCCTTCATGAAGAAAAACCAAAGAAAATCAATTGACTTAAGGGAAACTGACAAGATGATAAATTAGTAATCTTTTAATCCATCATTTGTAATAGACAACCAACTCTCAAAAGATATCTCACCTACACCATTGGTATCATTCCTTGACCAATGTGATTCTTGTTTAAACATCTCTTACAAGTGTTTGCTCTATAACAAAATATAAGTTATAAATCTATACCAAAACTTCATTATCATAATCAAAAACTGCGATAAGAGCAAGACATAATAAATTATAGAACATGCATCATTATTAAAGAATAACAATCCCAAAACATCCTTTTCTATACATATGAAATTAATCATTCCTTAATGTTAGCAAGAACACTAGAAACTATGGTGTCTAATTATCTCAATGAGTCCCAATAGTTTAAGTTACAATGACAACTAAATATACAAAGCATAACTCTTAGAAACCGCTAGTTAAAACACCACAACTAGTAATAAAACTAATACATGGATTAAAATAGTCCATAATAGACATATCGTAATATTATATACTAGATCCAATAAAATTCATAAGCTATGCCACTTAAAAATGGAGGGTGTTATATATAAAAATGAGTAGAAATGACTACAACTGAAATAGGAGTATATGTTACCAACTATTATAGTATCATTTCACATGAAAGAAACCATTCACACTAATTATTACAGTATTTCCCACTTTAATCCATCACTATTTACAACATAGTCATTTTTATAAACCATTCACTGTTATAGCACAATTCTTCCATAGAAACAGAATAAGTTCTTTTGACATCATTCCCTTATACAATAAAATAAAAATAAAATAATGTTTGAAGCATTTTAATCATAGTCCTTTAGCTTTAAAATAAACTCAAACTTCATTTCCAGCCAACAAGGCTATCCTATGGCGAATATCAAGGTATGGTCTTACTAAGCATACAACTCTATTACATATTTAGGCTAGTATCAAAACTAACATATAACTATAATAAAATAGAATTCGTTTGTACCTCCTTATAAGTAAAAAATTAAAAACCATGTAACAGAAGAAGAGATGAACAAAACTATCCTTTAAATCAATTTCTTAAAAGGAAGATGATATATTCATATTTAACCTCTTATTATTATAATCAAGTTAAATAACCTATTTGAATGGTACTACAAAGACAACCATATCAATGCAATGATGTTCCCAGAATACTTGATTTTGTCATTTCAAATCTATACACTAATATTAATGAGGAATGATACAAGTTAATAAAAATAAAGTTGTTGGCTCAAGGCCCAGAAATTGAAAATTTCCACATAAATAAGGGCTAGTGGCCACAAACTCAATGGAACAAATTTTTCAATACATAGATAATTTTTTAAAATGCATCTAATTACTCAGAACGATAAGATTGAAGTAGATCACCCCATAAAATAAGCCTTCCACATCATATCTTTACTTAGTAGGTGCACTAAGTAGTTGTTGAAGATAACAATACATATTAATCAACATTATCTCATATTGTGCTAATACATTCATCCACACATAACTCAACTAAGATATACAATCTAATTTTGAACAACAATGGTAACCAAGGCATTTACAGTCACCAAAAGAATTCAACCCATAATTATCATACAATTGTTGAGTTGTAGAGCTAAAAGCTTCACTAATGAACTAATGTGGAGGTTGTTGGGTTTACACAGTAACCGACATTGGTCAGAACCAACCGACATCGGTTAGGGTCAACTGGCATCGGTCATCTTCAGACCGATAATGATTGACATCGGTTAGGGATCGGCCGGCATCGGTCATCTTCAGATCGACACTGACTTCTATGCGTTTCCAGAATTAGAATTTCTATTTTTAGAAGAATAGTTAGTTTGCATGTAAAGACTAAAATTAGTCTTGAGTCTATTTTTCTAATTATTGTTTGCTCTCAATTCCATTTAAGAGACCCATGGGGTAGTATTTTAATTTGAGCAAGATAAGCAAGATCAAGAAGATCTTCAAGAATCTTGTTCCATGATTGCTGAAGACAATTCAGTAAGGGTTGATTGTAATTGAGAGAGAGAGAGAGAGAGAACTCTTGAGGGAGAATTACTTTACATCTTCAAGGTGTGGAGGAGAGAGAGATTTCTTCATTGTATTTCTTTCTGGAAGAGTTTAATACAGATTGGTTGTTTCTCATATCTCCTATTCTTTGCTATTTCTGATTTCTAGTTACTTATTACTTCTGGTTTAAATTATGTGTTTAGTTGCTTATACAAAAGTAATCAATTGTATTCTAAGGTCCTAAAAAGTGGTATCAGAGCTATGTGTATACACTAACAACTGGTATCAGAGCGTGTTAGTGTTTGTTGATTAAAGAATTCACTCACAAGGGTTTCTGATTAAGTGGGAGTAAAGCAATGGTAGAAGAAAGTAAACTAAGAATGGAGAAATTTAATGGCAAGAATTATCAATTATGGAGGATGCAGATTGAAGATTATCTATATCAGAAAGATCTGTATTTACCATTGGGTGGGGTTTCAAGGAAGCCCACAGATATGAAAGATGAAGAATGGAATGTTCTTGCTAGAAAGGCTCTTAGATCTATAAGGTTGAGCCTGGCAACTTCTGTGTTTTCCAACTTATCACAGGCAAAGACAATGGTAGAGTTAATGGATACTTTGGAAAATTTATATGAAAAACCCTCAGCTTTGAATAAGGTATATCTTATGAAGCAATTATTTAATTTGCAAATTCAGGAAGGTGGATCTATATCTAGTCATCTTAATGATTTCCATACAATAGTAAATCAGTTAAATTTAGTCAAAATAGTTTTTGGTGATGAAATTAAGGCTCTCTTAATCTTATGCTCTTTACCTAAAAGTTGGCATAGTTTGGTAATGGTAGTTAGTAATACTGCATCTGCGTCAAATATCTTGAAAGTTGTTGATGTTGTTAGTGTAATCTTGAATGAAGAAATTCACAGAAAAAGCACAGGGGAAACATTAGGTAATGCTTTAAGTGTTGAAAGTAGGGGAAGACAAAGAGAGGAGGGCAAGCAAGGGAAATCAAGGTCAAAGATGGGAAGTAGATCCAAATCTAGAAATGGAAGAATAACTTGCTGGAATTATGGAAAGAAAGGGCATGCAAAGAAAGATTGTTGGTTGAAGGATAACAAAGAAAATCAACATGAAGGTAGTAAAGAAGCAAAAGTTACAGGTATTGTTGCACAGGATGCTCTTACATTTTCTTTGGATAATAAAGTAGAATCATGGGTTTTAGATTCTGGTGCCTCTTTCCATGCAACCCCAAATAGAGAATTTTTCAATGATTATGTCCATGGAGATTTGGGAAAAGTTTATTTAGGGGATGATGAGCCTTGTAAAATTGTTGGCAAAGGAAAAGTGTAGCTGAAATTGTAGAATGGCAACACATGGGTGTTGAAGGATGTCATGCATGTACCCATCCTGAATAGGAATCTGATTTTTGTAGGAAAGTTGGGTGATGAGGGTTGCACAGTAACTCTCACAGCTGAATCTTGGAAAGTTTCCAAGAGTGCACTTGTATTAGAAAAATGTAAGAGAGTAGGTACACTTTATCTATTTACTTGTATTACTGATTATTCTCCTTCTATTTTATCTACTTTAGATGTAGATGCAAAGTTGTGGCACTATATGCTTGTGACATGAGTGAGAAGGGAATGAATGTTCTTAATTCAAGAGGTAAGCTTTCAAATTTGAAAAGCATAGATTTAGATTTCTATGAGCATTGTATTTTTGGAAAATAGAAGAAAGTGAGGTTTCTTAAAACTGGGTCAACAAAGAAGAAGCACAAGTTGGAGCTTGTTCACACAGACATGTGGGGACTAGCTCAGGTAGCTTCTATTGGAGGATCATAGTATTATGTTTCTTTCATTGATAATGCTACAAGAAAGGTATGGGTTTATTGCATAAAGAGGAAATCTAATGTTTTTGACACATTTAAGAAATAGAAAGCTTTGGTTGAGAATGAAACAAGTTTGAGATTGAAGTGCCTTAGATCTGACAATGGTGGTGAGTACTACAAAAATAAATTCAGCAGTTACTATTCTATGAGTGGAATATATAGGGAAATGATGGTTTCAAGGACACCTCAACAAAATGGAGTTACTCAAAGGATGAATAGAACAATAATGGAGCGTGCACGGAGTATGAGGTTGCATGTTGGTTTGCCCTTACAGTTTTGGGTAGAAGCTATATATACTACAGTTTACCTGATTAACAAAGGACCTTCTAATGCACTGGATGGTGGAATTCCAGAAGAGGCTTGGATAGGTAAAAAGGTAGATCTTTCATTTCTCAGATTTTTTGGTTCTGAAGCTTTTGTGCACATTGATAAAGAAAATAGAAAGAAGCTGGATGCTAAATCTATGTGGTGCACTTTCATTGGTTATGGTTTTAGAGATTTTAGATTCTAGTTGTGGAATTTAGAAACTAACAAAATTATTAGAATTCATGATGTAGTTTTCAATGAGAAGGTGATGTACAGTGATTAGCTCAAGAGGCTAAATAATTCTGAGTAAGGCAATCTTGATCTGGAAGAGGTTATGATCCAAAATGAGCTCATAGGTAAAAATCATCACTCACAAGAAAACACAGAGACCGATGTTGATCAGGTGGAAACCGATGTCAGTCATGAAAAAACTGATGTCGGTTAGGTGGAAATTGACATCAGTCAGGTGGAATCGACATCGGTCGGGTACAGACTAAAATCGATCAGAGATGATCGGGATCAGTCACTGTCAAAAAATTTGGGCCGACAACAAGCTATAAATGAGTCTCAAATGCCCATAAAGAGGTCTGAAAGGGTAAGTAAACCTCAAATTCATTATTCCCCTTCTTTATACTACTCGTTGCTCACTGATGGTGGAGAACTAGAAAGTTTTGATGAGGCAATGCAAGTAGAATCTAAGAAACAGTGGGAGCATGGCATGAATGAGCAAATTGATTCCTTAGAAGAGAGCCATACGTGGGATTTGGTTGAGTTGCCAGTTGGAAAGAAAGCACTAAAAAATAAATGGGTTTATAGGTTAAAGGAAGGAGAGAATAGACAAATGAGACATAAGGGCAGGTTGGTAGTAAAGGGATTTGCACAGAAACTAGGTATTGATTTTGGTGAAATTTTTTCTCCTGTAGTAAAGATGACTTTTATTCAGACTGCATTGTCTTTAGTTGCTATTGGGGATTTGCACCTTGAGTAGCTTGATGTTAAGACAACATTTCTTCATGGAGATTTGGATGAAGAGATATATATGGATCAGCCGGAAGGTTTTGAGGTCAAAGGTAAGGAGAAACTTGTGTGCAGGTTGAAGAAAAGCTTATATGTTCTTAAGCAAGCTCCAAGACAATGGTATTTGAGGTTTGATAGGTTTATGACAGAACATGGCTTTAGTAAATGTCAATCTGACTATTGTGTTTATTTTAACAGATTGGATAATGGTAGTTATATTATCCTATTACTGTATGTAGATGATATGCTTGTTGCAAGTTCACACATGCAAGAAATTACTGAGCTTAAGGTAAAATTAGCTCACACATTTGCCATGAAGGATTTAGGAGCAGCAAAAAAAATCCTTGGCATGAGCATTAAGAGAGACAGGAAAAATCATAGTTTGATTTTGCCTCAAGAGGATTATGTGAATAAGGTGTTGGAAAGGTTCAATATGCAAGATGTAAAACCGGTAAGCACACTTATGGCTAGACGCTTCAAGTTGAGCAAAGAACAGTGTCTTAAATCATATGATGAGGTTGAGTACATGAGTAGAGTTCCATATGCTTCAGCAGTTGGGAGCTTGATGTATGCAATGGTATGTACTAGACCTGATATTGCCCAAGCAGTGGGAGTTGTTAGCAAGTTTATGGCCAATCTAGGAAAGGAACACTGGAAAGCAATTCAGTGGATTCTCAAACATCTGAGAGGGACTAGCAGTAGGCATTTATGCTATGGAGGGTCAAACACTTCTCTACATGGGTATGTAGATTCGGATATGGCAAGTGACTTCAATGGTAGGAGAAGCACCACAGGATATGTGTTCACTTTTGGTGGAATGGTGGTTAGCTGGATTTCAAAGTTGCAGAAGGTTGTTGCCTTGTCTACTACAGAGGCAGAATACATTGCAGTCACAAAGGCTAGCAAGGAAATGATTTGGTTGACTCAGTTCATGGAAGAGTTGGGAAAGGAGCAAGAGAGTTGCAGATTCTACAGTGATAGTCAAAGTGCAATTCATTTGACAAAAAAATCAGCCTTTCATTCAAGAACCAAACATATACAGCTTAGGTACCACTTCATTAGACAGGTATTGAAGGATGGACAGTTGAAACTGGAAAAGATCCATACAGATAAGAACCCTGCTGATATGTTAATAAAGCTGGTAACAAAGGAGAAGTTGAATCTTCATTCAACTTTTGTTGGTCTTCAAGATTGAACTTGAAGAGGGAGAAACAAGCCAGAGATGTTTAGAGGATGTTGTTGTACAGGTACAGGTGCAGCTATTTATCTCCAAGTGGGAGATTATTGAGTTGTGGAGCTAAAAGCTTCACTAATGAGCTAATGTGGAGGTTGTTGGGTTTACATAGTAACTGAAATCAGTCAGAACCAACTGACTTCAGTTAGGGTCGACTGGCATCAGTCATCTTTAGACTGACAATGACCGACATCGATTAGGGGTCGGCCGGCATCAGTCATCTTCAGATCGACACTGAATTTTGTGCATTTCTAGAATTAGAATTGTTATTTTTTAAAAAGAACAGTTAGTTTGCATGTAAAGACTAAAATTAGTCTTGAGTTTGTTTTTCTAATTATTGTTTGATCTCAATTCTATTTAAGAGACCCATGAGGCAGTATTGTAATTTGAGCAAGATAAGCAAGATCAAGAAGATCTGCAAGAATCTTGTTCCATGATTATTGAAGACAATTCAGTAAGGGTTGATTGTAATTGAGAGAGAGAGAGAGAACTCTTGAGGGAGAATTACTATACATCTTCGAGGTGTGGAGGAGAGAGATATCTTCATTGTATTTCCTTCTGGAAGAGTTTAATATAGATTGGTTGTTTCTCGTATCTCCTATTCTTTGTTGTTTTTAATTTCTAGTTACTTATTACTTCTGGTTTAAATTCCATGTTTAGTAGCTTATTCAAAAGTAATCAATTTTATTCTAAGGTCCTAACAACAATACAAATAGAAACAACAAATTATGTCTTTGTCATTATGAACCCTATCTTGGGCTTATATAGCAAGGATCAATTGTAATGCCCAAAAAAAAAATCCCAAAAAAACCCATGAAAAACACTACCATTTTTTTTTAACTCTTGTGTGATACTAACCCCACACAACTTCAAACACACTCAACTAAACATTTCATCCATTTAACAAAACTAAGCTATTGTGCATTCGAGTCATAGGCATTTACGAACTCATGTCCACAAACATAAGCAACTTCGAAGCAAACAACTAAACCCTTATTTGGTTCTACCTCAATTCTAAATCTGCACTACCCATGAACGCACTAAATGAGTCAAACTACTCATGTTGAGGTATAATTTCCCAACACATGGAGTAACCAAGGTCAACTTGCTTGCCTTGTAACCAAGTCACACTTTCATTAATTTGCATATCAAATGGTGATGGGTTAAATATCCAAACTAAGGGATAATTAATTCTAACATCACTTCCCAAATCCATTAGCTATAATCTACCCTTATGTACCCATAAAATTGAGACCTAGAAGATAAACACTAAAATATCTTAGGGTTCCAAATTGATTTTAGTGTAGAACATTATTTTGCCTATCAAATTCTAGAATAAAGTAGTTTCAGAATCAAGCTACTAAAAATAGTAAAAATGTCCAAACTAGATTAACAAAAGTTCTGAAGAAAATTTAAAGCCAAATTAAATCACTATTAACTTTTTTTTTTAGAGTGAATCCATTTTCTATTTTTAACAATTCAATTATGAAACAATCTTGCAAGCTGGACAACAAAAGTCAAGTGTTAAAAACATCAACTACCCCTGGAAGAGGGCTCACCAAAAATACTAAATGATAATATAAATGAAATAATAAGGTTTATATGTTGATATGAATCTCAAATAAATAGGTTCTATCTTTCATATTCAAGGGATAAAATACTAGGTAATTTCTGCAACCCCATTTCTGGAAAGACTTTGCATAATCTAACTCAAAAAATTGGTAAAACCAATGTCAAACAATGTACAAGATGACCTTGATAAAACATAAAACAACATTGTAAATCAAATATGAATATTGATACACAAATGTAAAACTCAATAATACATGGTACAACCTTCAATTTTTTGAAATAATAATCTGGGCTATTAATTAAACACCCTTTCCTAAGCAATTGCATAGGTAGAAAGCAGTATCAACAGGAAATTTCTGAATAAATTGCATTTCAAATTAAGTTATTAAAATTATCAACCAGAATTTCTTGAAATTTTAAAAGTACTTGTGAAAATTTAAATATATAATAAGCCTCTATCAACCTCCAAAACTGAGATTATGTCACTCTTAACTTCTTTAAGAAGAGTGATTCCAAAGGCACTTTGAAAACTAGAAGAAGCCATTAGATTGATTTTGACAATTGCCTCTAGAAATGGTTTCACTAAAAATCAACTAGGTTAGACAAGATGATTCAATCCCAATAATTAAATTAATTTAATATAGGTAAATATATTTCAAGACTCCATTTAACCAACTTAGCAAACACAAGTGTTTATTCGAGTCAAAACCCAATTGACATATGTCGGTCTCTAAATTTAATTAGCTTAGTTTATTAATTATAATTTTTCATATCAATGAAGTCAATACATGTTTTAGCTTGCAAGGCAAATTATTTAACAATGTTTTATGCCATTATAGTTACATCACTAGATCAATGTTTAAGATGGACTTGGTTTTATAAGTCATGAATTAACCTAGTTTCATTATCAAAATTGCATTTTTGGATACAAGATTTATCTTGTAAAATATAAATTCAATATATATATATATATATATATATATATATATATATATATATATATATATATATATATATATATATATATATATATATATATATATATATATATATATATATATATAACAATACTAAATCAACTTCACTCATCAAAGTTATCTTCCTTTTGGTTAAGAAGGATTGGCTTAAAATTATTATTTGGTTGCATTTATAAAGCTCATTCAAATCATCTTGTGTATTTAAATTCCCATCTTAAAAATTATAATATAAGATCAAAATTTGTGGTATTCATTAAACCATCAAAATAGAATAGACATTAAGTAAATACTCTTTATGCGGTAATATAATAGACCCTTCTTTAATCCAATGGCATAACCATGGTATCCCAAGGCTATACAATTTCTCTATTCACTTACAAAATTACCTACACAACTTCAAAAGGAGAACCAATAATTACAGTACAATCCAAAGTTTACATTTCCCCCCTATGAAAATGAGGACAAACTACTTTCTTATCGTAAGATAAACTAATATCATATAATGGTTTATTTTACAAACATAGTCAAATATCCTTAAGAGAAATATAAACTAATATCATATAATGACAAAAATGCATAATATCCTTAAGAGCAACATAGTTGGATCTTCTTTTCCTAGACTATGAAAATAGTCAAATAGAAGGGGTCAACTTACATTGAGCATGAGATTTATACTCCCTAAACCACTTCACTTTTCCAAAATAATAAACAATTTTAAAGATTATAATTTAACAACTAATAACAACATACATATGGTAATTCAAAAGCTACCCAAAAGAGAAATAAATAATATGATTAACATCAACACGATACATAGATTGCTAGCACCCAATGTTTACTCCAAACGTCTAATAATTACAATTATTATTACACTAATAGTAACAATTTACCAATACATATAACTACACATTCCCATCAGGGCAAATGAACAAATCTGACAATCCTATGAATGGTATAGCTAATCACTCTCTAAACTCTCCAGGTATGACATCAATAGGAATAATACTAAGATTATCTAGTCAGTTTCCATTTGCAAGAATCTCATATTGTAAATTTTAATATCAACTCATTTATATATTTATTAGGGTGAGACCCAATTTTAACATCATTGGCTGGGTTCCATCTAGTAATCTAACTGACAAACTTCAAACAAAGGTATTATTACTAAACTTTGTATTTTGGTATAGTTAGCAATCAAAATAAAACTTCTAAATTCCTCTTGATTTAAACATGTTCCCAAAGGTGATAGAGGAGGATCAAATCTCGATTCTTCACACAACACAGATAGGCATTTAAATTTCATAAAAAATACCTTATAACAACTAAATATCCACCATTATGTATCTACCAACATGCATATGCCTCAATTCTCCATTCCTCTACAAAAGGATTTTTATTACTTAAATTTTACATTCATATAAACCTTCGAATCTAAATCCTGATAATTTTAAAGAAATAAAAATGATAATAACTTTATAAGTATAAGCTTTATATTTATATCTAAAAATGTGAAAATATAGACATATACTAAATGTATATCTAACCATTTAGTCTATTAATATAGGAAATCATCCCAAAATCATATACAAAATGAGGTATAACATCAAATATTATTTCCTTTGCATAATCATGTGTGTGTGTGTGTGTGTGTGTGTGTGTGTGTGTGTGTGTGTGTGTGTGTGTGTGTGTGTGTGTGTGTGTGTGTGTGTGTGTGTGTGTTTAAATTAAATATCTTATCCGTATTTAATATTAAATATGATGCTGACAAAAATATGAAACATATATTATTTTACAAATGCCTCTATATACATTTATACAATTTAATAACATAAAAATATTTAATCATATATTATTTTCATTTTCAAATATTACATAATGTAATATTTTAATATATTTAAATATATCATTTATAAATTTATTTATTTACTTTATTTATATATTTTTGACGCAGTGGATTGCACCTGGGGGCAGGACGCCTAGCTACTGCCCTTCCACACACAACAATGGAAACTCCCCTCTTGCCTGTGGGACTGGCAAAGCTGGAGGGGAGAGTCTCTAGATAAGGGCTAGCTCCCTCTGATGTATCTTTTAGGCCTTGGTTTCTCCTACTACTAACAAACAAATGTAAAAAAGGTAGGGGATGAAAAGGGAGAGAGATGCTAAAAATAGAACCTAAGCCTAAAATGAAAAGGTGATACACCAAAAAATGTTGACCCACTCAGCTCAAATATACACAAGAACCACCCATACACTTCATCTGACATGGGAAACTCTTCTATTTTAGTGAGTCAGGGGTCCGTAGAGATATAGGGAGGAAGGAACTACCAAAGGTGCTCTGTGACACACTTGGGCAACCTATTCACATGTGCCTATATTCCTGCTGTAGACACTTCTGGCAGACTTACAGAAAAGAGACTTCACAATGCACTAGACATGTTGTAATCAATCTATGAAAAGCATGAAAGATAATGACCTAACACAAAAGAAGAACACAAACATATACTTTAAAGTGCAAGTCCAGATAGAGGTAAAAATGCTTAGTCCTGATTCAAGGTAAAATCTGGCAGAGCTCTGCCTTACAAGCTTGAGAGATTTTTGGGCAGAGCTTTGACTTATAGGCTCAGAGAATAATCCTTTCAAATGAGAAATTTTACAATATATAGAAAGAGGAGAAGGGAACTTGGTGCTTCTTTTGAAAAGACTTTGGTGCTCTTGACAAGCTGGCCCATGTGCACTAAGAGCATTGAGAAGAGGAAGTCACTGTTGCTGATGTCATTCTTCTAGAAGAGGCCTGCTAGAACTATGTTGTGTAATCACCGATCTTGACTTTGGCATTTGAGAGCATGGGATGCACCTCTTTTCCTAAAAACAGACTACAGTTTGTCCCCTCATAAATGCCAAATGGAGAAAGCAGGCCGTGCCGCTCACTTTTTGCACCATTTGATGACCATCTGGCAATAACTCACCTCCCCTTTGCCACTTGGACTGTTTTGTCTTTTCCTGCACTTGTCTCATCTTGATTTTGTCCCTTTTTGGCTCTTTCACCCCTCGGGACTATCTTTTGGTAGGTTGATGCATTCCTTGGGCTCTTCATGCCTGCCTTGGCCACTTTTTGTCAATTTTAAATAAGTGACACATGGCACATTCCACTGTGAAATGGGCAGGACACGTGTGCGCATCAACTTGATTCATGGAAGCTTTAGGCACCCCTTGAAGGTCCTATAGAAGAGGACACATGTCATCTTCCACTGAGCTTTATAAGGGACACTTGGCACATTCTGTTGCTCCTAGAAAAGCATGTCAAATCTTTTCACGGTTGCCACTTGGCACCCTCCACGCTCTGGCTTTTCCTGGTGTAAAATTGACATTCACGAGCATGTTACTGCATTTGAATTTCCAATAGCTAGTTCACCATGCTTGACTTTGACGTCCTTAGGCCCATCATCCCTTAGACTTCTTTAGCTTTCTTATTTCAACCTTTTCTGTAGACTTCTTGTTTCAGCCTTCCCAAAGGGGAAGAGACCCTTTGGCTTCTTGAGAAAAGCCCTTTTCCTTGGTGAGAGCCCTCTGCAAGGGCACATACCCTTCAGGCGGGTTTCTTGCTTTAGGCTGGTTGCTCCTTTGAGCCTTTTCCCTGTAGACTTTTTTTGCAAACAATTTTCTCGCAAAGAAAAAGTCCGCAAGAAATGTTTCTGCTGCTTTGCTTTCCTTCAAAATTTTCTTGACTTTTCTTCCCATGGTGTTCTTTTGAATTTATTCAGATTTTTTTTTTGAAGGAATTCCTTTAGACAAAAAGTCTGAAAGAGTCCATTCAATGCCTTAGTCTTCTCTTCGAGATTTTCTGCTTGCAGTCTTTCTGAATTCCTTCAAACTTTTTGTCTGAAGGAATTCCTTCGAATAAAATGTCTGAAGGAATTATGCCTTTGCCTTTCGACTACCTTAAACAAAATTTTGAAAGAACTTACCTTTTACGGCTTTCTTGAAATCGACCCTTTTGAAGGGTGCTTTTGTCAACCAAGTGGCCTCTGTAAGGGCATTTGTCCTTCGTGAGGCTCTCTTGAACTTTTGTGTTGAACCGCTGCTTTGAACCAAGCATTGAACCAACCGTTGAACCAAGATTTGAACCAAGCTGATGAACCCTTTGATTGAACCAAAAGCCATTGAACTGTTTGATGAATCGACTAATTGAACCATCTAATTTGAACCGAAGCGTTGAACCAAAGCATTGAACCAGTTCAATGGTTCAAAGATGTTAACCCTTGGAAAGATCATGTCGTTGAACCACTTTCAGCTCTCTTTCCTTGTGAATTTCTTTAGACAAGAGTCTGAATAAGCCTTGTAAAACCTTGCACTCCTTGAACTGGTTTTTCATGCGCTGAAAGACTTGCTTGCAGAGTCCATAGAAGTCCCTATAGAGTCCATAGAAATGGACTTGCAGAGTCTGTAGAAAACTTCACTGCTGAGTTCGTAGAAATCCAAGCTCTGTAGAGTCTGTAGAAATGGACTTGCAGAGTCTGTAGAAAACTTGCAGAGTCCGTAGAAAATCCCAAACTTGTGCAAAATCAAAAAATGAAATGGCCCATAACAGTAGGAAAAAAAAAGGGGACCGATTTTTGGCCTGTTGGGCAAAAAAAGGTCAACAAATTGGTGACTCCCAGGGGAAGCATGCCTGCTATGCTTAGAGACCAGTTGCCTTTTAGTCCATTAGGCATGGATTTAGATGCAGCTTAAAAGAAAGGTTAGCAATAGCCCCAAAAGATCCAAGAATCAATCATGAAGCTTTTTACCCACACACAAAGGAAAACACACACAAGGCTAAAAAAACTACTTGTGCAAACTGCACTTAGGGAAAGCAAGAAAAGAAATTGAAAGCAAACTACTATGTACAACTAACCAGGTATATTTGCTTCCCTCTTGGATCAAATGGAAACCTTCTTATGTCCCCTTCCTAGCAAGGAAACTTATGGTGCCAAACAAGTGGTTAAATGAAATGGAGAGTTGGTGACCTGCTCCTCTTGCCTGCCACCTGGATTGGCATGTGTCCAAGTGGATCAGATTCAAACATGCTTCCAACATATACGTACTCTATTTGTTCTTGGAAGCTTTTCTCTTGTTGGTTCTTCATGCTGGTGTATCTCATCAAGAAATCAATCACTGTTGGCTCATTACCATAAGCCCCTTGATATGCATCATTGATTAGCTTGTCCCCTTCTACCTCATGCTTGGGTTCCATGGTATGATCATCCTCCTTGATGACTTCAAAGAAAGTATCTTCAGATTCACCAACCTCTTGAAAGGATAAATCTGAAAGGCTACAGCCCTTTTGCATACTTATTTGAGTCCCAATGTTGCCTTCTCCACTCTTATCCAGCTCATAGCCTCCTTGAAGAATAGTGTAACTTGCCCCCATGACTTCAAACAAATCATTTGAAACATGATCAAGAAAGTGTCCATGCCTCTCCATGACATCTTTCAAAATGAGAAAAGGGACATAAAACACTTTTGCATCATCAGAGATAGAGATAAAATATTGTGACTTGTCTTCTTGTTCATCAAAGGGAGTACCTATGGTGATCTCCTCCTCATCCACACTCATGAAGTCTCCCTAATCATTCATGAACTAAGCATACTCCTCTTCACTTGCTTCCTTCATGACAGACTCCTCCTTGAGAAGGGGTGAAGTGGAAGGCTAACAGAAGAACTCATGTGGAAGAGGAAGCAGTCCTTGAGCTAGAATCAAATGATTCTCCTCTTTCCATTTAGTCAACACTTCACCTATATTAGGCATGGGCTGATAACTCTCTTAGAGGTGTGTAGATGGGGTGTGTTCAAACATGAGATCTACTATTTGGTCTAAAACATCCACCACACGCTGGCTGAGGAATCCCGCTCTAGACTCCAACTCTGCAATCCACCTGTCTATATCCTCTTGGAAGAGCCTTTCTTGGAGGTCACCAGCATCATCATGAGTAGGATCAGCCTCATGTTCTTCAAGGTTTTGAGCAAAACCTTTCTTCTCCTTCTTCCTGCTCCATGATTCTACTATTTTCTTCTAGTTCAGGATCTCGAAATTGGAATTTTGCCCCTGTGAACAGGCAACAAATTTGTTTTCTCCAAGGTCCTAGGGATCCTCTACAAGGTCTAAAAGTTCCATCTCTCTTTCTCTAAGTAGTCTCATCTTAGCCTCTAATTCCTCAACTTGCTTAGATAGATTATCCGGAAAGAGTCTTTCTTAGAGCTCATAGGAATCATCATAGAGATGGGTAGGAGCAGTTTCAAGAGAGATGTGTTGGTTCATAATGTTCCCCCCAAAAGAAGATTCATGATCTAAATAATTTAGAAGGTTCATCTCCATGGGAGGTTGTTCCAGTTCCCTTTGATGCTTGAAGGCTAGGCACACGGGGTCAAGATCAGGGTTTATTAATGCATCAGATGAGCTGGAATGAGCAAGTGCCATCTGATAGAAAGGATTTAGAGCATAAGAGGGGGCTTTCTTTAGAATAGGAGGGGGCACGTAAGGCTAACTGCCTTACATGAATGGATTCCTCCATTTTTCTACCTCGTCCTCCATGGATTGTAAGGCTTGAGCTTTCCTAAACAAACACTCCTCTTTATACATCAACTCCTGTTGATATCCATACTGCTCATCCAGTCTATCGATTTCCATTACCTACTTCTCAAACTCCAGTGCCACCTCCCTTATCATTGAAGGGTAACTAGGAGAGCTGCTTGAGGGGATTCCATAAAATTTTTGAGTCTGATCGAAGTCATATGAATGAATACAAGGTCCATGATTTTGTGTAAATGGATTATACATACAAGAAATGTGATTTCTTGATGGTACCAGGCTACTTAACCAACTAATTCAACTCGGAGTCGCCATTGGTGTTGATAAAAAGCCTCCAAAGGCTGGTTGGTTGAAGAACACACCAAAAATTCTTCAACTCTTTGGACACAACTTGTCCTAGTTGGTCCCACTGAGCATACCAAAAATTGTTGACGCAGTGGATTACACCCGAGGGCAGGATGCCTAGCTCCTGCACTTCCACATGCAACAATAGAAACTCCCCTCTCACTTGTGGGAATGGCAAAGCTGGAGGGGAGAGTCTCTAGATAAGGGCTAGCTCCCTCTGATGTATCTTTTAGGCCTTGGTTTCTCCTACTGCTAACAAACAAATGTAAAAAAGGGGGGATGAAAAGGGAGAGAGATGTTGAAAATAGAACCTAAGTCTAAAATGAAAAGGTGATACACCAAAAAATGTTGACCCACTCAACCTGAATATACACTTTTCACCAGGAAGAAGCACCCATACACTTCATCTGACATGGGAAACTCTTCTATTTTAGTGAGTCAGGGGTCCATAGATATACAAGGAGGAAGTAACTACCAAAGGTGCTTTGCGACACACTTGGGAAGCCTATTTACATGCGCCTATATTCCTGTTGTAGACACTTCTGGCAGACCTGTAGAAAAGAGACATCACAATGCACTAGACATGTTGTAATCAATTTGTGAAAAGCATGAAAGACAATGAATTAACACAAAAGAAGAACACATACATATACTTTAAAGTGAAAGTCTAGGTAGAGGTAAAAATGCTAAGTCCTGATTCAAGGTAAAATATGGCAGAGCTCTGCCTTATAAGCCTGAGAGATTTTTGGGCAGAGCTTTGCCTTATAGGCTAAGAGAATAATCCTTTCAAATGAGAAATTTTACAATATATAGAAAGATGAGAAGGGAACTTAGCACTTCTTTTGAAAAGACTTTGGTGCTCTTGACAAGTTGGCCCATGTGCACCGAGAGCATCGAGAAGAGGAAGTCACTGTTGTTGATGTCATTCTTCTACAAGAGGCCTATTGGAACTATGATATGTAATCACCAATCTTGACTTTGGCATTTAAGAGCATGGGTTACACCTCTTTTCCTACAAATAGATGTAGTTTGTCCCCTCATAAAGGCCAAATGGAGAAAATAGGCTGCACCGCTCACTGTTTGTGTCGTTTGATGACCATCTGGCAATAACTCACCTCCCCTTTTCCACTTGGACTGCTTTATCTTTTCCTACACTTGTCTCATCTTGGTTTTGTCCCTTTATAGCTCCTTCACCCCTCGGGACTATCTTTTGGTGGGTCACTACGTTCCTTGGGCTCTTCCTACTTGCCTTGGCCACTTTCTGCCGATTTCAAATAAGTGACACATGGTGCGTTCCACTGTGAAATGGGCAGGACACGTGTCAGCATCCATTTGACTCATGGAAGCTTTAGGCACCCCTTGAAGGTCTTACAGAAGAGGACACGTGTTGGCTTCCACTGAGCTTTGTAGGGGACACGTGGCACATTTTGTTGCTCCTAGAAAATCATGTTAAATCTTTCCATGGTTGCCACTTGGCATCCTCTGTGCTCTGGCTTTTCTTGGTGTAAACTTGACGTTTGCGGGCCTGTCACTGCATTTGAATTTCCAACGGCTAGTTTATCATGCTTGACTTTGATGTCCTCGGGCCCATCACCCCTTGGACTTCTTTGGCTTTCTTGTTTCAGCCTTTTCTGTGGACTTCTTGTTTCATCCTTCCCAAAGGGGAAGTGACCCTTCGGCTTCTTGAGAAAATCCCTTTTCCTCGGCGAGAGCCCTTCGCAAGGGCACATACCCTTTGGTTGGGTTTTTTGTTTTGGGCTAGTTGCTCCTTTAGGCCTTTTCCCCATGGACTTTTTTTGTGGACAATTTTCCCATGGACAAAAAGTCTGCAAGAAATGTTTATGCCGCTTTGCTTTCCTTTGAAATTTTCTTGGCTTTTCTTCCCATGGTGTTCTTTCGAATTTCTTCAAACTTTTTGTCTGAAGGAATTCCTTTAGACAAAAAGTCTGAAAGAATCTATTCAATGCCTTAGTCTTTTCTTCAGGATTTTTTGCTTGCAGTCTTTCTGAATTCCTTCAGACTTTTTGTCCAAAGGAATTCCTTCGGACAAAAAGTCTGAAGGAATTATGCCTTTGCCTTTTGACTGCCTTAAAAAAAATTCTGAAAGAACTTACCTTTTGCGGCTTTCTTGAAATCAACCTTTCTGAAGGGTGCTTTTGTCAACCAAGTGCCCTCTATAAGGGCATTTGTCCTTTGAGAGGCTCTCTTAAACTTTTGGGTTAAACCGCTGCTTTGAACCAACCGTTGAACTGTTGCTTTGAACCAAGCGTTGAACCAAGCTTTAAACCAAGCTGATGAACCCTTTGATTGAACCAAAAGTTGTTGAACCATTTGATGAACTGACTGAGTGAACCGAGTGATTGAACCATCTGAATTGAACTGAAGCATTGAACCAAAGCATTGAACCAAAGCTTTGAACTAAAGCATTGAACCAGTTTAATGGTTCAATGGTTCAAAGATGTTAACCCTTGGAAAGATCATGTCATTGAACCACTTTCAGCTCTCTTTCCTTGTGAATTTCTTTAGACAAGAGTCCAAAGAATCTTTGTAAAACCTTGCACTCTTTGAACTAGTTCTTCATGCACCGAAAGACTCACCTGCAGAGTCCGTAGAAGTCCCTGCAGAGTCCGTAGAAATGGACCTACAGAGTCCATAGAAAACTTCACTGCTGAGTCTGTAGAAATCCAAGCTCTGTAGAGTCCATAGAAATGGAATTGTAGAGTCCTTAGAAAACCTGCAGAGTCTGTAGAAAATCCCAAACTTGTTCAAAATCAAAAAATGAAATGGCTCAGAATAGTAGGAAAAAAAAGGGGTACGATTTTTGGCCTGTTGGGCAAAAAATGGTCAACATATATATAGATATATATTTTGTTTTGTTTTTTTATTTTTTTCTTTTTAAAAAAATTTAATCATAAACAAGTTTGGCTTGTGGCCCATGGCCAACAGTTGGGACCTAAGGCCCTCAACCAAAGTCATGACCATTAGCCTCGTTCACATTAGGGGTTGGGGGAAACAACCACCCTTCCTTCCCACTATGGGAAGGCTCTAGGGATGGCACAATCACCACCCTTCCCACCTCCCACTCTTCCTAAAATTTTTAGCCAAATAAATTTTTCAAAATAAATTTTATTTTATATTTTATATTTTACTCTTTTTATTTATTTTATATTTTTTAAATTTTTTATTATTATTATTTTTTATATGTATCTTTAAGACTAATAATCTGGGTTGTTATAATATATATATATATATATATATATATATATATATATATATATATATATATATATAATTTATTTATTTATTATTTTTTTAAATTTTTTAAAATGAACTTAACATATGAACCTTACATGTCGAATTCATATGTTAAGTTCATTTTTAAAAAAATTAAAAAATAATAAATAAATAAATTATATATATATATATATATATATATATATATATAGTTCTAATTCCTTAGAGGCATTTGAATTCTTTATAGGTGCCCTATATATCTATCTGGGGACTTCTAAGGCATATTCATTCCTAGATAGATATATAGGGGGCCTCTCCCTATATATCTTATCCATCTAGCATACGAACCTCAACCACCAACCCAATTATGGCATAAACCATGCCCAGATACCTGAAGATCAAATTTTTTTTTAAAAGGATACGATATGACTAATGGTATATATATACATATATATATATATATACATATACATATATATATATATATATATGTATATGTATATATATATGTATATATATATATATATATGTATATATATATATATATATATACATACATGTGTGTGTGTGTGTATTGAATAAAAGGAAGAACAATACACTCTCAAACTCATTTTGTTTTTCATTATTTCAAAAAGTGATAGAGATTAAGAGTGGAGAATCCCTTGCCTATTTGAAGCTCCATTCCATTCTACTTCCTCCTCCATCTCTCTTCTTCTTTCCTACTTTCAAAAATCTCCTTCTAAGAGAGAGCAAACCACCACCAAAACCAAAATGCACAACAAACACAACTCCAAAGCCCTAAATAGGTTTTGACCAAGTTGTACATTCAAAATTCAAAACCCTAATTTTTATTTTATTATTGTTTTCATTTTCCAACCTTCCATGACCTATCAATTTCCTTGGTAAAAGAGAGTACCCTCCTTTATAAGCCCACATGGATCTTACAACTAAATTAATTTAAAATTTTCCTACTCCCAAGACACTCAACCAAGTGCGTTGAGTACCTACACTAGGTTACGATCTAAGTAGGCTTTCTATAAAACCTATGGGGTAGAGCTCATAGGCTCCTTGGGAACCTTATGACTCTCCTCAAAATAATAAATGCCATTTTATAAATTTTTAATTCATCTAATAAATATGAGAGGCTTAGCTTTAATTAATCCTTTTTTTCTACTTTTAATTAATCCTTATTCATTAATAAACAAAGAGGAAAATACAATTCAAACCTTAGTAGACACATAAAAGTATTGGAAAGCATCTTGATTTGGAATGGGAAATGATCCCTCACATGGGGTATTACATACTCCCCCTCTTATAAAAACATCATCCTCGATGCATAAACCATAAGGGATGACATAACATTAATTACTCATTCTCAACAATTCTAGAATACTACCACAACCATCAATACTTGAAGTTCTACTAAAAAACAACTGAACCCAACTAATGATTGATATGAATATATGAATATAAATTTCAACCCAAGTCTAATAATACTAAGCACAATGAAATAATGCTAAACAATACTAACCAATATTGATAACTAATAATTGCCACAACCCAACTGATATCACAAAAATACATCTAGCAAAACTCTAAAATTGCATGTATACCACATGTCAATCTATTGTATACTCATACTAAGAACTTAGTGTTATCCCAAGGTGAACATGCCATGTGAATGAAAGTGCACTATGCTAAGATTCATGCCAATCAGGAAAACATACACTACAATACCCTGAATGCTAGACCATGTTAAACCAAACTCCCACACTGAGTGATACTACCAAATTGTGATATACTGATCAATATCATATGGTGTAAACTAAAACACAAATAGCCTCTACAATAAATAATTGAAAACAAATTTCATCTTAATATAAGTCATGTTTTTATTTGCATTTGTCACTAACCAACTGATGCACACAATCATAAAAGTTCAAGTATCCATCCAATGTCCAAATCATACTGAGAGAATAATAATGAGCATCAATCATGGTGAGAGTACACTATTAAGATAGGTATCCATCCATGGAAATGTGTTTTGGAGCTAACTAAATAACACTAAACCATATTAGACCATGTTGAAATAATCCATCAAGGTATATGCCGAAATAACAAGTAGTCACTACATTCCAAATCATCTTCTTAGACCTCCCATCATCAACATAGAATGATAGCACTACTGAAATGACTATGAAAACACTGTGTTCCATCATATAAACTTATATCTCCCAATAGAGTCATATCTCCATGTAAGGACCACATAAGTATATATAACCACCACAGCTGATGGGATAGGAAGGGTGGTATCATGAACTGGCATGATTGGTTCCAATCATGACCCACTAATTATAATCCAAACTACTTCTCCTCCCCCATACCATGCCACAAGTGTATCAGTTAAACATATACAAACACATATCAAACCAACACCAACAATCATCAAAATAAATATACAAGAGAATCAATCGATCGTGTAAGGAAAAAAACAATAAAAGTGAGAATAAGTAGTCTCAAATGAAAAAGATAAACCTAGAATTCCAAAATAAATTTCAACAATAATGTCCATGATCGACCAACTTGAAAAAAATATTTCAAGACAATAAAATAAAATATTCATTTCAAGTCAACTTAAAAAATGAAATTCAATCAAATATAAATAATTTTGGCAAAACATAAGTGAAAATAGATCACATCACGAATATTATGTGAATTCTATAAAGCATTGAAAGTTACCCAAGGGGAGAAGGGATAAGGTAAGAGGGCATTGGGAGGTCCACTAGCCTTCACAGACAATCAAGCTACATCATTGGGCATAGTGGATTGGTTCACCTACCATTACCAATAAAAAATAGTCCACTAGCCATCTGGAGAATCAAACCACATCATCGGCTAGGTTGTGATCCATCATAACAAGCAGTTGATACAAATAATAACTCCCAAACATAGCATCCCAGTGTTATAAAAGTACCAAGGTAATCATACTGTCTCAAATCCCTGATTATCATGTAACCAACCTATTGTCAAATAACATCACTTATAGAGAGTAACCATGTCAAACATATCAAAAAAAATTACATCGGTCCAATCGATGTCACAATGTCATCTCAAATGACATTTTCAACATATATCTATAACTTAAGTTAAAATCTTATGAGGAATATCTGAGTCTCTCTATGTATGGTAATACAATGTCCCAAGGTAACATGCAAAAATTGTCTTTTATCTATCACTAACCATCACTAAACAGATTGAATAACAACTCATATCATAACAAAGTGTTACTAAAAAAAGTATCTAATGACATTGACCATAACTATCCAACATGTTAACTAAATGATATAGATAAAGGATAATGACAACTATCAACTCTCACACATGGCATCCTAGTGCCACATAAATACCAATGCAAACATACCATCTCATATCTCTAATTGTAACTGATCCCAAGTAACATAGTTCACTGAAGTTCTATCAAGTGAAAATTGTATGTATGTTTGAGTGTTGACCATTAAAAATAGTTATACGTTGTAAATACACTAAATATCAATATGTATAAGCAACCATCACCAATATAAATAATGCATTAATTGTATTAATCATCATGCCATACTCCAAATGACCAAGCTTTTACCATTCTCAGTTAGGTGTGATAAGAATAATTAAATAGGGTTATATAGGTCCTAACGCATGCATAAAATATGATACTGCATGATACTATATTTTACATGTGTTAGCATAACACAAACTATTAAAAGTATGCAATGGTCAATGCAAAATTTAAGGGTCACCTAGAAGGGTCATCACTCACAAAAGTTTGGAAACCACAACCAATGTTAACTATATGTTGTAGTCAACTAGCATATACACTACCAAATCAAGGTGTATCAGTATCACAAGCTTGTTCAACAAAGGGGAGGAGTAGTCACTTAAGGTTACTATTATCTAAATATCCAAAATAAATTATCTTATGTTAATATTATTAACACTCACATGTCACCTATCACTACTAAATAATTAGATTACTCTTAAACAAGTATTCCTTCATCTATATAAATTTGTAATAGTCCTATCATTACCACCTTTATTTTAACACCATAAGGCTATTTACAGTTTTGAAATTGGTTAAGTTGTATAAAGTCAAGCTTGGATATAAGAAAGAATCATTTTAGCATATTTACTATATCTTCAAGATTCATCTACATAATACACATGTATTAAAAATCTTGTAAATCTCATTAGTTTACTTTTACATATAATCAATCACTATACTCATTAAAGGTATATAACATTTATTCACCACTAAATAACATTATCATCACCAAACCACTTAGACAATATCATTATTTTATACCTAAAATAAATAACATATCATATTATTATTTAATAAATATTACTTAAAATCAAGTCAATGAAATGTAAATGTAGCAACTCTAACCTTAACATCTAAAAGAATTAATATGTCTAAGCTATCATGCACATAATTAATTCTTAATCAAAGGTAAACAAGGCATTTGGATGTTGAAAACCAAAGAAAGATACATCAAGGTAGGTTTTACATTATTACTTATATTCAAATCATATTATATACAAACATAATTACTTATAGAAATGTATTCAAACCCTAGCAAAAGCTTATAGAAAATAACTCTTCCAAACCACCTCTAAAATGATGTCAGTCAAAAATACTAAAATACTAAAGAAGTGTATTAAGATAAAATACCACTTAAGTACATATATAATAAATACATAATTTATATACAATATTAAAACTCAATCATATATAAATAATTATATATCACATAATAAATATTATACAAAATGCTAACATGAAGTATAGACATGCCAACAAAGTCATCAATTCAAAATTCAAGTAAACTTTACCCAAGCACAAACAACATGGTCACACAGTTTAATTTATGATCTCAATTCATTATTATTCCAAACAAACATAAATATTATGATGATAAGTTTCACAACTTCATCACAAATACCAAATGTAATTCGCGAAAGCTCCTGGTGTCAAACTTAGGCTTTGATACCAAAATGTAACCGCCAAAAAAATTCTCCCCAAAAAACCCATAAAAACACTATTATTTTTTTAAAATCTTGTGAAAAAATAACCCCTCACAACTCCAAACACACTCAAATAAACACTTCATCCATTTAACACATCTAAGCTATTATGTGTTCAAGTCATAAGCATTTATGAACTCACACCCATAAACATAAGCAATTTCGAAGCAAACAACTAAACCCTTAATTCGTTCCACCTTAATTCCAAATTTAAACTACCCATGAACATGTTAAATGAGGCAAAAAAATAACGTTGAGGTAAAATTTATCAACACATGGAGGAACCAAGGTTGACTCGCTCACCCCATAACTAAGTCACACTTTCATTAATTTGCCTATCAAAAGGTAGTGGTTAAATATCTAGACTAAGGGATAATTAGTTCTAACACCACCTCCCAAATACATTAGTTACAATATACCCTTTTGAACCCATAGAACTTATCCTTATAATATAATC